>OU898285.1:75967468-76139474 GCA_918026665.1 Diabrotica balteata
CTCCATCCAATTCACCACGCCCATAGTGCTTAGGTCTCCTGCTATATTATCTCGCCACCGTAGACGAGGGCGTCCGCGTGGTCTCCTTCCAGTTGGGACTTCCTCCCACACCAGTCTTACTGTTCGTTCGTCAGAATGTCTTCTGAGGTGTCCTGCCCATTGGAGTCTTCTGGACTTTATTTCTTTTATGATGTTGGCGTCTGGGTAAAGTTCTTCAAGCTCTTTTATTAGTTCTTATCCTATATTGTCCTGATGCTTCATCAAGCACCGGACCAAAGATCTTCCTTAGGATTTTTCTTTCCCAAACACGTAGTCTCTCTTCATTTGCCTTTGTTATCGTCCACGTTTCGCTTCCATACATCACAACGGGTCGTATGATTGTTTTATAGACCTGTATCTTCGTACGTCGTGTTAGTTGTTTTGATTTGATTTTATAAGGTTTTGGAGGGCAAAAATACATCTGTTGCCGGCCTGAATCCTGTTGTTTATTTCTTGTGATCCGTTATTGTCTTCAGTTATTATTGTTCCAAGATACTTGAATTCTCTAACGCGCTCAAAGTTAAAGTCATCGATGGTAATGTTCTGACCGATTCTGTCTCTGCTTTGGTTATTGCGGCTCATATACATATATTTCGTCTTGTTTTCGTTGATTTGGAGCCCCATCTTCTCTGCTTCCTTCTCAAACCTTACGAAAGTCTCCTTCATCCTTAATCGCGTGTTTCCTATTAGATCTATATCGTCTGCAAATGCCAGTAGTAAGTTTGATCTAATGCATTGGCAGATTTCTGTGTCACCATCCATGTTTCACAACCATAACATTATAGGCCCTGAGTTTTGTTTTCCGATGTACGTGTCGCGATTTGAATATGCGGCCCATCGCGAAATAGGCTTTATTTACCAGCACAAGCCCTCTATGTATTTCCGGTTCTTCTTCATTGCTTACGACCAGATCCATTCCTGAATTTATTCACATGTTATATATCGTCAATAAAGTGTTGTTGCGCCGGTCTATTTGATCTGGTTTGTATGAGCAGTTTTGTCTTATTTGTATTTATTGCTAGCTTTTCGCATTTCAGTTTATCCTCTTTTTTATAGACTGGGCATCTTCCTCTTCTTAACATGCCATACACCAAAGTGCGTAGGCGACTATCTCATTACTAGAATTCTGTTCTTGGCGGCGTGACACAGCTCACCTGTATTGTGTATTCCTGTCCATTCTTTAATATTCCTTAACCAGGATAATTGTTTGCGGCCTGCTCCTCTCCTACCTTCGATCTTCCCTTGTAGGATTAACTGTGGTATTTCATATTTTGCTCCTCTCAATATGTGCCCAAGGTAACCAATCTTGCGTTTTTTAATTAATTCAAAGAGTTCTCTTTCCACGCCGGCTCTATTAAGGACGTCATCGTTTCGAACTCTATCCACCCAAGGTATGCGCATCATTCTTCTCAATGACCACATTTCAAATGCTTCAAGTTTGTTGATAGATGTTTTTTTCAAAGTCCACGTTTCCATACCGTAAAGCAAGATGGACCATATGTAGCACTTGACCATTTTGTAGCGTATTTCGAAGTTTAGGTGTTGATTACATAGGAGCGGTCTGAATTTCACAAAAGCTTGTCTTGCCATTTTTATTCGGGTTTTTATCTCGTGTTGTGGATCCGATTGGTCATTGATTGTGGTGCCAAGGTATTTAAAAGTTTTCACGCGATTTATACGATTGTCACCTATGCATATTATCGGGTTTTCTGGAGGGTTTCTGCTAATGACCATATATTTCGTTTTCAAAATGTTGATTTTGAGGCCATATTTTTTACCTATGCTATTCACCCTATCAACTAATAACTGCTGATCTTCCAAATTATCAGTTATAATCACTGTGTCGTCCGCATAGCGTAGGTTGCTAATTGGTATGCCGTTCACCTTAATGCCCAATTCCGTATCTTCTAATGCTTCCGCAAATATATTTTCAACATGGGCATATAATCCTGGTTTTCCAACCGCTAGTTTCATCACTTTCATCATTCCAAATCTTGTTTATGAGCGCATACTATGTGTTCTTCACCTAATTTATATAGTTCAGAGGAAACGTTATCATTACCTGGAGCCTTGTTATTCCGTTGTGCTCGTATTGCTTGGTTTACCTCTTCCATGCATTTCTTACATTCCCACAGTACATTGAGTCTCCCTCAATGTACTGTGTGTCCATATGTTCTTTATTTTCTTGCGTCCCTAAAAGAGTTTGTAAATACTTATACTTTACCTGCCCTTCTTGATTTCTGCATATATTTGATCGGGTATCGGGTATGTTTGTATCCTTCTCTTAAATTGCGTAGAAATTTATACACTTTTCTCATACAGTTGTTTTGAAAATTGCCTTCAATTGTCTGTATATTATCGTTTTCGTATTTTTTGAACAAATGAACAAATGCACTCCACGTAAATCTATACTGTTTTTATTAGTTTGATTCACTAATAATAATAAAAATTTATTTTATCTTAAATTTTTTTAAACTGTATCTCATTTTAGCAAAAAATGGCGATATTTACTATTTGATTTATTTATTTATTATAAATTTATTTAATTTGATTTAACAAAGTCCTGTACTGTATAGTAGTATACCTTTTGCTTTAGTGGTCATTAACTCGGTTCCACCTATGTTAATAATGGTAAAAAATGAAAAAAATTAAGGTCCCAATTTAAAATAGCTCCAAGCGTACATGACTTTTTAGGTGAATATCTTCTGGGTGTTTAGGACTGCGCTAACCAAATAAGTTTGTTAGCCTCCGGACTGTAGCACACCCAGCTCGTTGCTGATACACAATGAGCTTATAGGGTGCTTAAGTTTAAGACTTTGCATGAGAAACTTCTTAAACGCCATATCGATAAATCTTATTCAGATGAGGTGATGATAATGCAACACATGAAAAGATAGGTCAAAAAATATTACGACAGGGTATAATTGTCTCAGCAGGGCCCCAATCTCCATTTATATTGATTTTTGTGTAAATACTAATATTCAAAAAGGGTTATTAATATTTTAACTGATACGTCAATTAGAAACTTGCTAGTGAATAAATTTGGATCACTGAATCTTTGCTCATTATAAATTAAAATTTGAAAGTCTCATATAATTAATTTGGAGGCTATGGGAAATATCTTTTATTTTATTATTATTGAATATTGAAAGATTTGTTGGTTGCCTTTCAGAGTGCAACGTAAATTGATGCCACCATCAAAGAAGCGTAGCTAATTGCGTAAAGGATAAATTTAAACTATAAAACAAAGACTGTAACAGACAGAAAAAACGTAGTAAAGAATCAAGTAGGTATGTTATTAATTGTGATTTTTGTTTTAATTCTCTCTCTTCTACGGCACTACAGCCCAAAATGAGCCTTGGCCTCCTTTATTTTTTGCCTCCACCCTTGTCTGTCTGTGGCTGCTCTTCTCCATACACGGACTCCTAAAAGTGCTTGTGCGTCGCTGCTTACTGTGTCTTCCCAGCGCTTTCTTGGCTTTCCAACTGGTCTCTTTCCCTGCATTCTGGCGTTCAGTGCTCGTTTTGGTAGCCTATCCTCTCCCATTCGTATCACATGTCCGGCCCATTGCAATCTTTGTATTCTAATGAAGTCTGACAGGGGTGTTTCCTTATACAGTTGATAGAGCTCGTTGTTATATCGAATTCTGAAGATTCCGTTTTCCCTCACAGGTCCTAGTATTCTCCTCAGTACTTTTCTTTCGAATGTGTCGAGTTTGTTTTTGGATGTTTCTTTCAGGACCCATGCTTCGCTGCCATAACATGCTATTGGCCGAATTAAAGTTTTATAAATTCTCATCTTTGTATTTCGGTGGACACTTTTAGACCGAAATATATGGGAGAGGGCAAAATAAGCTTTGTTTGCCTGCGTTATCCTTTTTCGTATTTCTTCATCCTCTGCTCCATCGGCATATATTTCTACTCCCAAGTATGTAAACTTTCCAACCGTTTCAATATCATCTTCATGTATAATGTTTTGTGGGATTATATTTCTTCTCGTCTGTACCATTATTTTTGTTTTTTCTGTGTTAATTTCCAGACCTAGCCTTTTCGTTTGTGTTTTTAACTCTGCGTATGCTTCCTGTGCTCCTGTTGATGTTCTACTCATAATATTAATATCATCGGCGTAGGCAGCCAGTTGAACCGTTTTATTGGTCAGTAGGTTTTCTCGTCCAGTTTGCATTTGCCTAACCGCATACTCCAGTGCCAGGTTAAACAATGTTGGTGCCAGCCCATCTCCCTGCTTTAGTCCCTGCGAGATTTTGAAAAAATCTGTCCGGTTGTTTTGTATTCGTACACATGTCTGAGTTTCATCCATTGTGGCTTTAATGAGTCTAATTAGCTTATGTGGTATTGCTAATTCTGCCAATATATAGTATAGTCTGTCCCTTTTGACTGAATCGTATGCCTGTTTGAAGTCTACAAACACGTTGTGAACATCAATGTCGTGTTCCCACGATTTGCTCAAGACCTGCTTGTCTGTAAATATTTGATCCATTGTCGATCTTCCCCGTCTGAAGCCCGTCTGATATTCTCCAATAATATTTTCTGCTAGTGGTTGGAGTCGCTGGTTTATAATATACGTGAGGACTTTATACGCTGTACATAGTAGAGAGATTCCACGGTAGTTTTTGCATTGGAGTTTGTCTCCTTTTTTATAGATTGGGCATACTATACTTTTCTTCCATTCGTCGGGTATTTTCTCTTCTTGCCACATTTCTTTGATAAGCGCGTGGATATGACTTGATAGGTGGTTGCCACCTACCTTATACAGTTCTGCTGGAATCTCGTCAACTCCCGGGGCTTTATTGTTTTTCTGGGCCTTAATAGCTTCGAGAACTTCCTCTATCGTTGGAGCTTCTACTTCAACTTCGTTCTCTTCTACATGGTTCGTACCCATTTCATCTTCCATATCTACTTGTGTTCCAAGTAGGGTCTGAAAATAATGCTTCCAGGTTTCTGTGACTTTCTGTTGGTCACTGATTATTTGCCCACTTTCATCTTTGCATAGGCTTGTTTGAGGTTTATATCCACTTTTTATCTTTTTTAGGTATTCGTAAGCTCCTCTAATTTCGTTTTTTTTTTAATTTTGTTCCATTTCTTCTATTTGTCCATTTTTATAAGCTCTCTTTTTGTTTCTGCATATCTTGTCTGCTTTCCGTCTTGCGACTTCAAATGATGTTCGTCTTTCCCGTGTTCTTCTTGTTATGTACATTTTGTGCGCTTCGTTTCTTTCTTCTATCGCTTGCCTGCACTCGTCATCAAACCATGTTCCTCTTCTCTTCTTTTTCTTGTTTCCCACGATGGACGCTGCTGCTTTCAGCACTGCTGTTTTGATATTATTCCATTTGCTCTCTATGGAGTGCAGTTCTTGTGTCCTTAGCTCATTTGTGACTTCTTGCTTGAACTTCTCTCTACATTCCTGAGTCTTCAGTTTTTCCAGGTCTAGTTTGTTTGTTCTTTGTTGTCTTTCGTTTCTTTCTCTGTTAACTCTGCACCTAAATTTGGTTTGCAGTAAAAGATGGTCTGATTCGCAGCATGCTCCTCGTCGTGTTCTCACATCAGAGATACTACTGGCTGCCCTTTTGTCTATCATCACATGGTCAATTTGATTGGTTGTGGCTCCATCGGGTGAGATCCACGTCATTTTGTGTATGTCTTTATGTCTTTGTTTTAATTGATAGCGTCTATTATGTTTTACTAAGTAATCAGATGTGTTTTATCGACAAATCTGTTCAATGGCTACTTATAATGCATATTTCAAACAGCACTAGAACATGCGAAAAGAAGGCATAAAAATAAATGGTAAATTCAAAATGACACAATGATGTTAGCGCGCAGCGCAGAAAATGTCCTTTCTCTTTAATTCTAACCCCGGAGGGAGTGTTGTGGTCATCGTGATGTCGTGTATTGTCTATTTACAAAGATCTCTGTCTCTGGTCATTTCTTTTAACTTCTGCATAGGTATTTTGCATAATCCTCTAATTTAATAGATCCATCTTGCTGGGGATCTTCCTCCTGATTTTCAGCCTTCTACCATTCCCTGGATAATAAGTCTGTGAGATCCAGAGAAATATATTCACAATTAAAAACAGGGGCAAGGGAGATTGGACTAGAAATAAATATTCAAAAAACAAAAAAGCTAACACAAACAAGAGCTAGGGAAAACATACACACAGTTGAATTAGAGGACAATACTGGGAAACACAGCTTCTTTTTTACTCGTTTATGTATTCTTCTCCAAAAACATACACTGATTATCGAAAATCAGACTATTATCAGATCAATAATAATAGATGATGACAGAAAACACAAAAAGAAAGCTGGAAGGCTTTGAAAAAAAAGTTTTAAGAAAGATAATTAGACCTATTATAACAAAAACGGAGTATAGAGATTCAGATACAACCATAAACTCTACCAACAGTCCAAAGAGGCACCTATCTCAGAGACTTCGATGGGTTGGTCATGTAGTGAGAAATGAGGTCAAAAGATTGTCGAAAAGATCCCTAGATAGTGAAATGCCGCGCGCAAGAAAAAGAGGAAGGCCATTAAATGGTGACAAGATCAGTAACATAGTTTGGAGAAGGCTGGTATGTTTTTATTATTGGCCTCTTCTTTTAGTATTGGTAACCACAGCCTGATTTAATAAGCAAACAAATGGGACCATTCTTTGGATCAAATGTAGAATATACAAAGCACCCTTTTAGAGGATGTCGAATTTATTTGCTAACGATGAACTTTAAAAAACCTTTAAAAAAATGCATCTACAAAAAAAGGCTTTTGAAATGCGGCTTTATAAAAGAATATTCAGGATTTTCTACAAGAATCATACACTCAATGAAAAAGTATTTAGAAGATCATAAATATGTGGAAGTCTTTCAAACAGTTCAAAAACGAAAACTGCGTATATACGTATTTATGCTAAGTAATGCGAAAGACAACAGATATAGTGTTAAAACTAATAATACAAGGTAAAGTATCTAACAGAGGGAGTCATGGAAAAAGAAGAATCTCCTGACTATAGAACCTGAGAACATGAGTTCAAACAAATGCTACAGAGCTTTTCCGTGATGCTGTCAATAAAGGAAGAATGTCCATTATATTTACCAACATTCAGTAATAAATCAGCACCCACAGAAGAAGATAAACAAGAGAAGTGACTGCAGCTAACAAAATTTTAATTTAGGTAGAAGTGATCCTAATTAATAAATAGAAAGAGGAAAATAGAAGGAAAACTAAAGCAAAAGCCGCAGAATAGACAAAATGAGCAAAAAACTGTTATTTCGTATTATTTTCTATGTAAAAATTTATCTTTTGAAGACTTATTTCTTCAAATCATGAATGTGTTGTTTGTGTGAGTCCATTTCAAATAGGTAAAGCAATAATAAATAAGACTTACTCACAATCAATTTAATTTAACTATCTGACGACCGGTTTCGCTTTCTACAATATGCAAAGCATCCTCAGGTCTCGATACAAAGTTAAACAAATGCTGAAATAATAAAAACCCATATTAGGGTGTTGTCCAATAACGATAAACAAAGTAGATGTTGTAAATTACAATAATTATGCCAATATTACATGTCTGTGGTTTTATTTAAATGAGTAAGTTGAATAAGAGGTATAAAAATTTTAAAAGTTTAAATAGACAAGGTAAGGCCCACAAATTGTTATAAAATAGTCTCTTCGATTGTAATAAATTAACAAATGAGCAAATAAATAAATAAAATAAACATTACTTACATGCCGGTACTCTATTAATTGATGGATGGTAGAACATTGTTGAAACTACTATATATTGTTAAATGGAGAACTCAATTCTATTATTGCAGTTGTTTGACAGTAAACGGGAAGTTCTTGAGGAGATAGATTTGATCCAATGAAGAAGAGATATGTGTGTGATTGTTAAGTTAAGTTATCTTACAGTATTGAGAAACAGAAGAAGAACTGTCACATGCTAACCTACATCTGTCAAATTTACCACTAAAATCTAATAGATAAAACATAAAAAAACTCATTGTGCCCAAGACTACGATGAAGTGCATTAAAGCCCTTCCCCCCTTTTAAATTCAATGTTTGTTTCGTCCCTTCTAAGTGTTATCTGTTTTAGTGTGTTTAAATTGTCCTTAATTATTTGTATTTTAATATTTTATTCACTTGACTTTCCAATAATTTACTAATTGCCAATAGAACTTTATCAAAGTAATTTGATAACTACAGGTTGGAAAATAATTGCACACCCACACAATTTTTACATCTAAACTTATTCATTGTCATAAAACTGTCACCTTCTTAAAACAATTACTCAATAAATAACACACATTTCAAAAATATATCTCTCGAATAAGTATAAATAGCTTTTAATAACACAATGATGTATTACATTACTTTCATTTAACAAACAATCACACACATATCTCTTCTTCATTGGATCAAATCTATCTCCTCAAGAACTTCCCCTTTACTGTCAAACAACTGCAATAATAGAATTGAGTTCTCCATTCAACAATATATAGTAGTTTCAACCATGTTCTACCATCCATCAATTAATAGAGTACCGGCATGTAAGTAATGTTTATTTTATTTATTTATTTGCTCATTTGTTAATTTATTACAATCGAAGAGACTATTTTATAACAATTTGTGGGCCTTACCTTGTCTGTTTAAACTTTTAAAATTTTTATACCTCTTATTCAACTTACTCTCATTTAAATAAAACCACAGACATGTAATATTGGCATAATTATTGTAATTTACAACATCTACTTTGTTTATCGTTATTGGACAACACCCTAATATGGGTTTTTATTATTTCAGCATTTGTTTAACTTTGTATCAAGACCTGAGGATGCTTTGCATATTGTAGAAAGCGAAACCGGTCGTCAGATAGTTAAATTAAATTGATTGTGAGTAAGTCTTATTTATTATTTCTTTACCTACTTATTTCTTCATATAAAATATGCCATAAATTTGTAAAACACACTTTCCATTAATGGTTCCGCTTATAAGTCTGAAACCGTTTTCAAAACGTAATCTTAAAATAAATCACGTCTCATATTCACTTTCGTTGTAAATAAGATGAAGCAAAAGAAGTAAAGAAAATGTGAAATAATTATTTAAGGATATCTTCCCCATGTATCAAAATATGGTAAACAAAAGGCCGCTTTTCATGCCATGTGGTTAAAGAGTGCTAGAGACCACCTATTGTTAACATATACTTAAAAGTAGAATAACCAAACGATTGTGTTCACATTATCATACAATCATAATGACTGTAAACATAATTTCAAGAGGGTATTCTTACCGATCCATGCGATCTGAAGCACCTTCATCTTAAAAAAAAAACAATGATTCGGAGCACTGACCTATTTTGTTTGTTTTGAGTTGGACATTCATAGAAGATATTTCGGTAGTTCATAGGAAAAAGCGTCGCTTCCGGAAAAACAAGCAGAAGAATGTGGAAATGTAAATATAAACTACGGATTCTTAATAAATGAAATACGTCAGTCACTTTTATAGAGTTTCTCGACCGTTGACATTTACTGAAGAAAAATAAATATTATCAACTGGTAAAATTTGCTTCTAAAAATTATTAGGGAACATTTTCTTTGATGTTTTAAAAAAAATTTAACAAAATAATTTGAAAGCAGTGTATAGAGTGCGTTTAAGATAAAACTATCCCCCTTAAATAACCTTTGACCTAATTTTTAGAAAAAGTACAGAAGGCTGCGAAAGGCAGCCTCTCACCCCCCGTATCATCCCTTTATGCTTTTAAATTCTTGCACCCTTTTTTATTTTATTAATTTGGATTCTCATTTTGTGCTGAGCGTTTTGTGCTGAGCATTTGTGTTACAATGTGCGTTACACATTGTAACGAACGGAATAGTCGAAAAAAGTTACGAGCACGGAATAGATCTACATATACTGTTTATTGACTACAAGCAAGCTTTTGACAGTGTAATAAGGGAGGAGCTAATTAAGGATATGAATCAATTAGGCATCCAAGAAAAATTAATAAGTCTCACGAAAATGACGTTGAAGGAATCCAAGGCACGAATCTTAACAAAGGAAGGATCGTCAGATGAAGTACAAATGGAGGTAGGTGTCAGACAGGGAGACTCCCTGTCAACAACATTATTTAACATTGCCATAGAGGGCGCAGTAAGAGCAGCCAAACGATTATCGAATCTTCAGCCCAACTGATTGCGTATGCAGACGATATTGCACTGGTTACTAGAGATTTAAAAACCATGCAGAACATAATATTAATACTAGATAAAGAAGCAAAGAAGAGAGGGCTAGTAATAAACCAAAGCAAAACGAAATACCTCAAGTGTTCAAGAGAGAATACGAACATAGAGAAAGAAATTAAGCTTGGTGCATATACATTTGAAAGAGTACACCGTTTCAAATACCTGGGAGTGATGGTAAATGACAGAAATGATAGAACAGATGAAATAAATGAACGCATCCTACTGGGTAATAAAACCTACTGGAACTATTAAAAATTCCTGAAAGAAAAACACATTAGTAAGAAAACCAAATTAAAAATTTACAAGACTGCAATCAGGCCAGTGATCACCTATGGTGCAGAGACGATGTTCCTAACACAAAAAGATGAAATGAGGTTAGAAATCTTAGAGAGAAAGATAATTCGACGAATAATGGGGCCAGTGAGGATAAGTGTAGGCGAATTTAGAAGATTACCCAATGAAGAAATAAAAGAAGTCATCGAGGGTGAAGACATAATCAAGTTCGTTAAGACGATAAGGCTCAGGTGGCTGGGGCACACAGAAAGAGCTAACCCAGACTCTACGCTAAAGCGAATAACTGGATGGAGACCAACAACAAAGAGACCAAGGGGGAGACCCAAAACAAGATGGAGAGATCAAGTCTTAGGAGACCTAAAGAAGCTGAGAATCTACAATTGGAAGGAGCGCTGTAAGGATCGGAAAGAATCGAGGAAAATTGTAGACAGGGCCAAGTCACACACGCTGCTATAATAATAAAAAGAACAACAGCGGACTGATTCTCCGCAATAAATGAATCAGAGAGCCCAAAAGGGCGGCAAACATTCCGCCAGGAGTGAATAAGCCATGATGATGATGATGATGATTTTGTGCTGATTTCAAAAATGTATAATACATTTGACTTGAAGTGATTAGTTAATGAAATAGACAATTTTTCTTTTAACAAGATAGTCTCTCACCTTAATTGACTGTAACAAAATAGGTTATAACTAAATTAAATATTTAACCGTACTATTTGTAATACCTTTAAAAATCAAGAAACAAAAAACATCACTTTTTATAAAAGATTTTCGATATTTGGACATTCATTTTAATCGGTTTATAGTCAATGCCAATTTGTTATAACTTATAACAGAGAATTTTGATACATGTGCAATTCGATCGCTAAAATGGTTTAGACTTTGCCAAAAACAATCGAAATTGTTGGTTTATACTACAAAAATAGTAATTGTGCAAGATCTGCTGCTACAATTTTACATAAGTATGTGATTGAACTGATGCAGAAATTTAGAGCAACAGGGTTAGTTTGTAATAAAAAAAAACATAAGCGACAGGGACTCTTAAATAACAAAACAATCCAAGTAGCCGTTTAAGGGCAAGTTAACTTACTGGCTGAACAATCACAGTCACTGTCAACAATAAGCAGAGCAATCAGTGTTTCACCTTCTACAGCCTTCCATAAATTTGAGATCTATCCTTACAAAATTAAATTGGTGCAAGAGTCAAATCGCCTTTTTTGACACAAAAAAGGCGATATTACTAAATTAAAAAATTATAGACCCATCAGCCTGTTGATACATATGTACAAACTCTTTATGAAAATCTTAACAAAGAGGTTAACACCTAAACTTGATTTATATCAGCCCAAAGAACAGGCAGGCTTCAGGGAAGGATATGGCACAAATGACCATTTGCATACCATAAAGATCTTAATAGAAAAGTGCATCGAGTACAACATACCACTGGTTCTTGCATTTGTCGATTACGAGAAGGCTTTTGATTCTGTAGAGTTTGAAACAATACTGGAAGCCCTAAATCAAAGCCGAATAGATTACAGGTACACGACACTAATCAAAAACATCTACGAGAACGCTACATCAAGTATACGACTACACGAAGACACAGAAAAATTCAGCTTAGGTCGAGGAGTTGGACAAGGAGACAATATTTCACCAAAATTGTTCACGGCAGCTCTAGAGTCAATATTTAAGAGCACTCAATGGCAAGATATGGGCATCAATATAGATGGACAAAGATTAAATCACCTAAGATTTGCAGATGATGTTGTATTAATCGCAGATAATTTACAAGATACAGTTTCTATGATGCATTCGCTTAAAAGTCTGTCTGAAAGAGCAGAATTAAAGATAAACTTTGAGAAAACTAAACTTATAACAAATCTCGTATTGAGTGGAAATATAACTATTACCAATAATACCATACAACAAACAGACACTTACAAATATCTGGGACACGAAATCAAAATAAGCAGAGACAATGAAACGCATGAAATACAGAGGCACTTAGGCCTAACTTGGGCAGCATTTGGCAAATTAAGCCGTATTCTAAAAAGTTCAATTCCCATGTGTCTCAAGCGAAAGGTTTATAACCAATGTGTTTTACCTGTATAAACTTATGGAGCAGAGACTTTAACACTCACGCAAAAATCTGCGAATAAACTCAGAGTTACACAACGAGCCATGGAACGTGTAATGCTGAACGTGAGCCTTCGAGACCACATAACAAACCAACAAATTAGGCAAAGATTAGAAGTTCAAGACGTCATCGAAAGAACCACGTGTCGCTTAAGTGGAACTGGGCAGGGCACTTAGCCGGAGCACAAGATGGACGGTGGACAAGACGTATTATGGAATGGAGGCCCAGAAACTATAAAAGAAGCCAAGGACGACCACCGACTAGATGGACCGATGATATAAAACGTGTAGCGGGAAACTGACTACAACCGGCCCAGTGTAGAGAACACTGGAAAGAACTGAGGGAGGCCTATATCCAGCAGTGGACGCGATTGGCTGATTGACGAAGAGTTAAATGAAGAGATTTTGCTCGTCGTCTCGTTTTTTGCGATTTAATGATGCAATGCATTTTATTTTGTACATTGGTTCAACTTCCATAATTCTAGTAAATCTTCTTTTTCTCTTTCTTTTTATATAGACATGACCCTGTCTGTTTTTTAACGAGTCATATAATGGATGGAGTCCATGGTAATGGTTAGGCCCTTGTTGAAGGTATTATTGACTTTAAAACCAAATTTGAATGTCTCAAGAACTGGTGAGAATTTGTTTGACTCGTTCAGATAATTTAGGGTAAGGAGATATCTAAGAAGCATAAATGGAAGAGATATTAGATATTGAAGGAAAGGCTGACTGTTGAAGGAGTCTAAGCTCTCTTTTGTGTTAAAGTTTATGTAAAATGTATAGATCATGACCATTGTTTACTGCAATTTGTTTGATAATATTCAATTCTTTGTTGAATTCAGTTGATGAAAGAGGTATTCTTCTTCTTCTTCTTTGTATATAGACATGACTCTATCTGTTTTTCAATGTGCCTCCAGTAAGTTGTCATTCCATTGTTTTCGTGGTCTTCCTACTGATGGTCTTCCTATTGGGGAACCGTGTCTTGCCGTCTTTACTACTCTATTTGTTGTCATTCGGCTTATATGATCGTTCCATTCTACTCTTACTCGTTCTATTTTTTACCCAGTTTTTGATCTTCTCCACCTTGCATCTGTGTCGTATATCTGTACTTCAAGCTCTGTCCCATAGTGTCTTACCATCAATTTTTCTAAGTGCTTGCATCTCTGCTGTTTCTAATATCCTTTTTGTCCTCTTTGTGTCAAGTCTTGTTTTTGCCGCGTATGACATTATTGGTCTGATGACTGTTTTGTAAATTCTGCCTTTCGTTTCTTTCCCGATATTTTTATTTCTCCATATTATGTCATTTAGGAAGCCTGCGGCTCTATTTGCTCTATTCACTTGATATTCCACGATCTTCAGTTTCGAGCTTTCCGTAGCTAGATAATGTGATGCATAGATATTTAAACACCATCACTTGTTCTATTATCTGACCTTCCAGCTCCAAATTACATCTTAGTAAATTTGCTGTTGTAACCATGCATTTTGTCTTTGTTGGGGAAATTAACATGTTAAGTATATCATCTGGTCCAACTGCTTTTCTTTTTTTTCTTACACTATTAAATGTTCTAATATTTTTTGTTAATCTACACTTTGAAGAAGTATGGACATCATTAGAAGAGACGACAACAGGTTAGGCAACAGCTTTGGTTGTTGAATTAATGAAGATATATGGTCGAGGTCGATCATCTAAAGAAGCAATTTTTATTACAAGACATCTGATTGTAATAAGGGATTTACTGAGATTGGAAAGCCTATAGTATGGCATACAGCTTATTGTATCATCTTTTTTTTGTCTCGGTTTTTATTCAGTCAACTTTTTTATATTATCATCATCATCATCTTGGTGCTACAGCCCTTAGAGGGCCTCGACCTTCTCAAGCTTTCTACGCCATTCTGTTCTGTCCCTTGCTTGGATTTTCCAGTTGCTGAATCCGATCTTCTCCGCATCTTGTGTTACCCCATCCATTCACCTCAGCTTTGGTCTACCCCGTCGTCTCATTCCCACAGGTTGCGCTGTTAGAATCTTTTTTATCATGTTCGATTCAGGGGCCCGGGCTACATGTCCTGCCCACTGCAGGCGGTTTCGTTTAATTATAGTGGTAATATCTTTACCACCAAACGTATGCTTGTAGATATTCTGCAGTTCGAAGTTATATCTATGCCTCCATATTCCGTTCTCACAGACCGCTCCAAATATCTTGCGTAGCACCTTTCTTTCAAAAATGGATAGAGCGGATTCATCTGTTTTCGTTAGCGTCCATGCCTCTGATCCGTATGTAAGAACGGGGACTATCAGTGTTCTATACAGCCTTATACGAGTTTTTTGAGACAGACGTTTGTTAGCTAAGTACTTTGATAGACCATAATAACACCTGTTTGCAATTACTATTCGCCTTTTTATTTCCTCAGATGTATTATTATTGGGGTTAACCGATGTCCCTAGATATATGAACTCATTGATTGCTTTGAAGTTTTGGTCATTGATCATTAAATTTGTGTCAACATTGCCAGCTCTTGTGTTTGTGTTAGTCGCCATGAATTTGGTTTTATTTTGATTTATATGTAACCCCATTCGTTCTGCTGCTGCTACTAGCTCGGTTAGGATTTCCGCAGTTCTCGCCCTAGTTCTTGTTATAATGTCCACGTCGTCTGCATATGCTAGAATTTGGACTAATCTATTAAATATTGTTCCCCTGCTATCTAAATTAGCGTCTCGTACAACTTTTTCTAAGGCGACATTAAAAAGCTGACACGCCAGCGCATCTCCCTGCCTTAACCCCGTATGTATTTGAAATGGGGTTGACGAGTCGTTTTGAATTTTTACTGCTGATAGCATCTTCGCCATTGTCACTTTCATCAAACGTATGAGTTTTTTTGGAATTCCTAACTCATTCATAGCGTTGTAAAGACTTGGTCTTAAGACACTGTCATATGCCGCTTTAAAATCGACAAAAATATGATACATATCTATGTTAAACTCTTGCGCTTTTTCGAGGATCTGTCGTAGTGTAAAGATCTGGTCAATGGTTGACAACTATTTTATATTATCAGTCTGCAATTCTCCGAATTAAAAAACAAACATTCCATATTTTTATCTGGGTCAAATTATTTGTTCCACCATACTATAAATAATATTGAACGGTTTACAGGATGCTTGTTTAAAAGACAAAATGCAATTTTACCATCGTCGACATTTATTTTGTCTTTTATTTTCTGGAGTCCTCAAGTCGGGATAGAATTTTAATTATATTCGAAGTTTTACATGTGTATATCTGTAACCAGATACTCTTCACTCTCTTTCATGCCAATTTTAAGGTAGCGACACCCGCCAAGAAAAAAAGATGCGTCACATTTCCTATTCACATGGTGAGCTTGTTAACTCAACACGGTCCATAAAAACTTTATGGCGTTTACTATTGCCGAGATTCTGGCTTTTCAATCATTTTTGACTCCCCTTACAGTTTTTTTTTAAACAAAAAAGCCATTAACACACAATATTTATATTTTTTAGCCGTTGGTTCCTGTATTTTATTAACACGTGGAGTTTTTATGAAAAAGATTTAACGTGTTATCGTGTCCTAAGAGAGTCAAGAGGAAATTATTTGTTTTAATAATTTTTTTAGATGCAATAAAACAAAAATATACAAAAAAACCATGTTTGCCGGTGCAAGACTAATGTCACTCGTATCAAATTTTCATTTTAATGGAGTAACAGACTGAATTCTCTCAACGACGTGAAATTGTCAAAACAAAAACAATCAAATTCGAAACAAAACTTTTAAGTACAAATTCTTTTGGGAATTGATAGAAGGGCTAAAGCTTCTTGATCAGGATTAATGGATTCTTAGGTTTCTTCTACATCGTTGGTATAAAAAATCATTTCTAGGAGTTCTGCGAGTCTGTTTGCTTTTTGTTTATTATCTCGCGGAAACTTTCGTCTTTCTTGCTAATAGGATTAACTAGCGAAGGTACCTTTGCCGCTATATATAATAACTGATAACCTAGGGATCAGACTGCTTCATATTTCTGATGTTTACTTTAACAAAACTACAAAGGCTTGATGCTGCCATGTACAATGTACAGTTGCGGTCACGGAATAGTTTACACCTTACTTTTTATATTGTAATACTGTAAAATTGCAGTGTCGTACGGATTTGATAAATGTCAAAGTCAAAAAATTTCAAAACGTCAATGCTTTCGCGAGTGTTCAACAATAAAATAAAAGTATATTAAACTCTTCCAAAATGGTTAGAATACATTTGAATTATGCGCAAAAAGCAAGAGCAATTGCCAAACTCGAAGAAGGTTGGTCACTAAGGCAAGTTGCTGCTGATTTGAACGTGAGTCATATGTGCATATGGAAGATTAAACAAAGATGGGATAATTTTCACTCTATAGCACGGTTGGACGGTTCAGGAGGGCAGAAGATTTCCACAGATCAACAGGATGAGATGTTAGTAGATTATTTGAGAGAATCTCCTTTTGCCACAGCTCAAAAGGCAAGAGAAGAGGCAGCGTTTCCAGGCAGTATTCGCACTGCACGTCGAAGAATTAAAGCAAGTGGACTGCTAAATTGTGTAGCTGCACGGAAACCTTTTTTGACTGAGGATCACAAGAGGAGACGAGTTGAATTTTGTAATGAATTTATAAACCGCGATGAGAATTTTTGGTCTAGGGTTGTATTTTCCGATGAAAAAGTATTTCAGTCGTATAATAATGGTCGAATAAGAGTTTATAGGCCGAGAAATCATAGGTATGATGAACAGTATACGCATCATTTAAGAAATAGTGGAGGATTCTCTGTCAACGTATGGGGATGGATAAGTGCCGAAGGCCCGGGCGTTTGTTATCATGTAGAGGAGAAGTTAACAGGATTATATTACAAACATATTATTGAGCACACAATGTTGCCATCGGTGATCCAGAGATTCCCCAACAACGACTTTATCTTCCAACATGACAATTGCCCGGTGCATACGAGTAGAATTGTTCGAGAATGGCTAGAAGAAACTGATGTTAATGTTCTTCCGTGGCCTTCCCGTAGTGCAGACTTTAACCCCGTCGAAAATGTGTGGGCAGAGTTAACAAAGAAACTAAATGAAAGAAACCTTAGACCACGGAATAGAATTGAATTATGGGAAGCAATTGAGCAGGCATGGGAAGAGCTTGTTAACTATAACATGAGGGGATTGGTGCTATCTATGAACAGAAGACTGCAAAATTGTATTGACAAGAATGGGGCTTCCACCAAATATTAATTATTATTTATCACTGTTTATCGTTATTTAATATAAAATAGATTTAAAATAAAATGCATATTAAAAAAAAGACTTCTTTATTTTCGTTATTAAGATCATAATCCATTTTATTCAAAAAACTGTTTTCTATATTTTTCATTTTGTAAAATATTTTGATATTTTAATTTTAATCTACCTATTCTAGCTAGTACACCACTGGCAACGTCACTTTGACGTAAAAGGTGCGTTTAAACGAAGTAAAAATTTAAAAAATGGGCTCCTAGATACGTGAACCTGTAAACTATTCCGTGACCGCAACTGTACATGCATGAAACTCTTAGAAAAAATAATAAACAAACGATACATACACTTGAGTTTTTACCTTGTTTATGCCTGAACCTCTTCAAGGAATGGGGTACTCTTTTTTTTCGGAGTAATGGAGGTGTGGTAAACGTCAATTACTGAAATTTCTGAGTTGGTAAGAAGTAGTGGATTACTAAGAAGCAGGGCGAAGCAGAAGGTGACATGTGTGTGTGGACGACATAGGAGCGCACAAGAGGAAGTGGGGAGCTTTGCCTAGCATGCCAGATCAGGTACCTCAGCGATCACCAGCCATACAATAGGAACGGCTCTTTATCAGCGTTTTTGGCGAGCAGTTTTAACTGCGATATTTGATGGGAAATGATTCTAAGATATCAAAATACTCATCAGGAAGTTCATGTCCAGTATTGTGAAGAAGTTTTGCTGGAGGAAACGAAACTTTTCTTGTGGGAAGCCTGGTGAGTACTTGCCCTCGGTGATTGCATGGAGTCTTTAGTATTCGTTTGGTTTTGTTATTCGAGCCAGTTATGGTTCTTAGGACATACTTCCTGCTGAGGGATAGGATTCTGTCCTTGATTGGTGTGATGTTAGATGTGTCAATTCTGAGAATTAGTATCCTGCATTGGACACCTTTGAAAACCCTTTTAATTCATGGGAACTAAAAAACTTTTTTTCGTTAATTCAAAGATATAATAATATCTAAAAATCATGTTCCATTCTAATATTTCAGGTTCGTATAATAAACTAGCTGACAATTTTTGTTTTTAAATATGTATGTTGTTAGCTTTCTGATCTGAACTTGTACCTTAAATTAAAAGTTCTCTAAAAACAAGCAAGCCAGCAATTTAATTGAACCCAGCCTGAGAGACTTGTTCACCCCTTGAAATTACGTTTTGGTACAACAATTCATTAGAGCAAGGTGTATTAATTCGTGTGTAAACAGGAATCACTCCAGCGCGCTCCAATGCTCTAGACTATCCCTTTTCCCCTCATTATAGCACTCTGGCGAGCGATAGGGGCACAACTATCAGCTAAATGCTATTCATGTGGGAGTCGTGGGTAAAATAGAACTCCAACAAGTTTCCCTATCTATCTATCTAATTAGCCTTCTTCGGTCCATCTTTGGACATAGGCCTCCCCAATCCTTTTTCATTCTTCTCTGTCTGTCGCTACAGTCATCCATCTAGAGCCCACGTGCTTCTTGATATCATCTGCCCATCTCATTTGGGGCCTTCCTCTGCTTCGTTTATATTCCCACGGTCTCCAACTTACAAGAATTTTGTTCCATCGGTCTTCTTTTTGTCTTATATTGTGTCCGGCAAATCTCCATTTCAATTTTGAAACTTCTTGTCTAACATCCCTCACTTTTGTTTTCTCTCTTATCCACTCGTTTCTCTTCTTATCCATTAGTCTTATGTGCAACATTTGTCTTTCCATTGCTCTTTGGGTTTTTATGATTTTGTCCATGTTTGCTTTTGTAAATGTCCACGTTTGGGAACCATAAGTGAGAATAGGGAGTACGCATTGATTATATACTTTGGTCTTAAGATGCTGTGGATATCTTTTGTTTTTAAGAATGTAGCTTAGTTTGCCAAATGCCGCCCATGCCAGTCTAACTCGTCTCTTGATCTCTGCTGTTTGGTTCTCTTTGTTAAGTTTTATAGTTTGACCAAGATATATATAATCCTTAACTTGTTCTATTTCATCTTGTCCGATTCTCATTGTGTTGTCTTCATCTGTATTTGTTATCGTTTTGGTCTTGCTGTAATTCATAGTAAGGCCTATCTTTCCAGCTTCTACATCCAGTTCTTTCATCATTTCAAATAATTCTTCTTTTTTATCGGTTATCAATACGATGTCATCAGGGTACCTTAGATGGTTCAAGCGTTGTCCACAAATTTTTATACCTATATAATATATATATATATATATATATATATATATATATATATTGGTTATTAGTTCCGTATATCTGTGGTCAATTCGGCTGTTAATCAAAGAACTTTTCACTGCCCAATGTTCGACACTGTCGAAAGCCTTTTCGAAATCTATGAACGCCATATATAGAGGAATGTGGTATTCATTTGCTCGTTCTATAAGTATTTTCATACTTAGTAAATGGTCACTTGTGCTGAATCCCTTTCTAAAACCAGCTTGTCCTTTCGACTGGTATCCATCGAATTTTATCGTCAATCTATTGGTTAGAATTTTTGTTAGGAGTTTATACATTACATTGAGGAGTGTTATAGGACGGTAGTTTTTTATATCTGCTTTATCCCCTTTCTTGTGTAGGATAATGGTTACTGATTCCTTCCAGTTGTTTGGGATTCTTTTTTCTTTTAATAACTTGTTAAAAAGGGAATGTAGAGTATTAATTACCACTTTTCCACCATATTTCAGCATCTCTGCAGTTATTCCATCTTTTCCAGGCGATTTGTTGTTTTTCATTTCTTTCAATGCCCTAACCGATTCAAATTCAGGCTAACGTTAATCGCTTTATTCCTCTTATCCTTAGTGACTTATCTGTGAAACCGGAATTGATTGCTTGGATCTCAAGCCTTCACTCTGAGCTGCGCCCAGTTCTTGGTCCAAGACTTGGTGCTCAAGGGATTGGGCCCTATGCGGTCGGGTATTTTAGGTTTTGTTAATTTTTTTGGTTTTTGTTTTTTGGCGCTGGTTTTTTGTTAGTATTTTTTGTTTATTATAAATTGTTTTTGGTAGGATGTCCTGAAAAATAAAATCATAATTACTGGGGCCTACACAGTTCTATTGCGCTTCCCTATGTTGATAGAGCGACGAACTATCCTCTTTTATTTATTTCTTGTACTTCCTCTCTAGGCTGTGTTTTTTTTTCTCTCTAGGGTTTTCTCTCAAAACAATTAGGACACCGCATTTACATCTGACACTAACAATTTTGAAATTCATGACAATCGATTACTCTGTTCATGGGACAATCATTATATCACATTTTATGGGATGAAAATACGTACAAGACCCAAGTGTTTCTGAGAACAGATATTCTATCTCAAAATTGAGAATTTATTTCTATTATATATAAAATGATTCACAAACGGTCTTAGAGAACAATGTTTAACACGAACTTCAAAATACCACAAAAATGTTCACTTTTGAATGTTGTCATTGAAAAGACGCAAAGATATTTCTAAAAACTACAAAAAGTTTCTGAAAACTTTATAAAATTTTTCTTGTGGTCAAAATTTTCACCAAATATGATTTATTTTCGAACAGCATTGGAATCATTAGTCACAATCGAAGGTCAAAGTATCTATTATAAATATGTATATAGCGTGCATTAACTAGAATATCAGGTTTTAAATTCTAGGTACTGTTCTTTTTTAGTCTGAAATTTTCAGAACAATCTTTTTTTTTAGATAAAGAATGTGAATCATTATTATTTAATATCTTGTCTTACCGAACATTATATTTTAGGAGATGAGTAAATAAAAAAGTACAGATAATTGATGGTGTGGTACTCTCTCGCATTTAGCATGCGTAATAGTATAATTCATTAGTACTACCATTATTACGAGTACCTACCTTATTACAACTTTTAAAATTTTCAAATTGTGTTTTCCCATACAGGGTCATAAAGGAATGTATGGAAAGGATACAGGTACAGGTATGATAAAGATAGAAACTACAGCAGTTAAAAATATGTCGTCAAGAAAAGAATAAACTCTATACAAAAAAAAACCGAATTAAAAACTGGAAGAAGAAAGCTAAAGACAAAAACAAAAAGGTATATTGCATTACTACCTTTGTAATAAGCAAAGTGTGATGTTCAGTCTTTATTTTGTATGTTAGATATACTCATGTTTATGTATTTTCCAAATATTATCAGTAATTAATTTTTATAAGGAAAATCAAAGTGCAGATGGGAAGACCAGGTCAGAGAAATTATCAACAGAATGATTTTTTTGTTCCTTGCGATATTTATTCATTTAGAGCTTGCACATTTTTAAGCTCTTCTGTCAATTGCATTTTTCTAGTCCTCTTGTCCTCTTCTGTTTACTCGCGTATGAGCCTCGTGACTTTGTGACATATGATGTAAGTTTATATTGACATTTGAAGTATTGTTTGACGTTATTCATCTCTGTTTTCAACTATTTGGATGCACTCATACATAGATATGCCTGTCTTTGGAGTATGGACGTCTTTCTCTTGGCCTTTTTCTTTTAAGTTTTTTCTATTTCCAGTTTTCCTAACTACCAGCTTTCCGAACGAATCGTTATTCTTTCTATTTGTCTATTCGCAGGTGGTGTGTGAATGGCAGAATCATTGTAATGGTCTTCTCTTGTCTTAAATCACTTTAGCGTTAAAATGTTCAATTATAATTATCATTTCTCTTCTCTAACTGTGTAGAATTCGTCGATTTCCTCTTCTGAAGACTGACTAGTCTGGACATACACCTGTATTGTGTCGAATTTTATAGGTTTGGTGTTAAGATTGATTGTATGATTCTGCTATTCACACTGTGTGATAGCAGATACACTTTTCATATCGGTATTACCGTAGCAGTGCAATGGTATAAATGAAGACTTTGAAGAACAAAATTCATATGAAATTGACCATCTACAAATGCAATAATTTGTCGAGGTAATCACAACATTTGGAATAAAAAGTTATATCACTGTTTAAACAAGTAAAAACTATACAAGTTATTGTAGAATAGATAATCTTCATGATATATTTCCTCAGCATAAATATTTAGCTGATTTTTTGTATCATTTTGTTGTTTTTCTCACCTTATACCCGAACCCGTTATCCCATAAAGATTTCTTTTCGCACGTTATTGGTTATTTCCATAAACTTGCAAGCAGTAATAGTTGTATTTATTCTACAAATTAGAAAAATGTAAAAACGTAAATTCCATAATTTCGATGGAGGTATGTATTACCATATATTATTGATTATTTAGTCGTAAAACAGAAAATATTCTAAAAACCCACCTGTACTTTCTTTTTTACAAAGACGTTTAAAAAGGAATGTGTTAATATCCATACAAATAGGTAAGTCAAGGAAAATTGTAAAATACATTCGATTTATGATATACAGTGAGCTTGCATACCAAAATCAACATAAAACTAAAGAAAACCTTGTAACCCTGTAAGTAAACAGTTGAAAACACTAATAAAAAAAGTTAATAAAATTTTAAAATGCAGGAAATATACTGAAAAAATAGAATACTAACTATTGAATATGAGATATCAAATAATCATCTAGTATCATAGCTATCCTTAAAGATAATCTGGGGTTTCGATCTACATCACCTATATGAAAAAGTTTAAACAGAATTCGCATAAGTGAGTAAAACTTTTAACACCAAACTGCGACAGTGCAACTGCAGATTTTACCACTGCATTTTTTACTTTGTCTAGGAATATGAGCTGAGAATATACCCTCATGATCCAATGGACTTGGTCTCAAAAGTCATAATGCCTTGATGGACCAAGACCTCAATACAGCTATTTATATATATTATCGGAACGGACAAGCACTCTAAGAAGAGGACCAGAAAAATTAGTACATCAAAAGCATTTTTCGTGACACTCTTTCATACAGGTATCTAACAATTACTTGGTTGAAGACCGGTAAATTATATGTAAAAGTGACACAATTTTACTGAAAAAGCATAGAAAATCCTTTAAAATAAGGGTAAAGTTATTTTTGGTGCAAAAATAGCTTCAAAAGTCATTTTTTTCAAATTTATTAAGACCGTCTCAAACAATGCACAAAAAACTTTGATTTAGCTTGATAATAGGGACAGTATCACATGTATTCAACAATACAAATTACAAGAAGATTCACTTAACAGTTATTGCAAAATTGAAATTGTTTATCCCAGAATAAAAGTACTGTGGCTTTAAGTTTATAAACATTTAAAATAACTCAGAAGCTTCAATGTATAGGTTAAGAAGTTACTTCTTTTATTCGAAATATTCGAAAACGAATTAAAAAACAAAACAAAATGTCCTACGAACCTTACAACCCAAGTTAGCCCTTGTTATTTCTTAATTTTACTATTTCAAAAACTGAATTCATAAATTCAAATTTATAAAAGTCGCAATATCTCCGGTTCTAATCAACGAAAATTAATGTTTGTTTAATATGGGGTACATTGTTGCATACATTATAAAAATTCGATTAGTCAATCTGTGAATTTTTTATTTACCGGGCAATGTTTTAAACAATTTACTTTTCTCTTATTATTAGTAGTAGAAAAGGTAGTATTATGAAATTATGGGTAACTTAAATATTTACGTATTTTCGTTATTAATAATATCTTTTAAAAATAAATTTTACAAAAAAATTAAACTTTTATTTGAAAATCACGTCTATACGTGTTATTTTTCTTGAATTATGCATATTATTTTTACAATTACTTTTCTTGACTGAAAAACATTACAAATATAATTAAAAAGGGGTTAATTCCTAGGAGTCGGCTGTATACCATACAGTTAAAAAACTCGAACATCGAAGTAAAACACTTGTGTGGTAATTGGTGTATTTGATTAAAAATTAATTTTAAAAATTCAAAAGGATTAACTTCAAAACTTTTCGAATGAATTAGTCCATCTTCAGTGAACTTTGCAGTACTTGCAAAATAACCTCAAAATCAAAGAGGGGTTGGGTTTAAATGGATTAAACTTAATAAAATCTATGAACAAGCTCGGATATTACTTTATAATTTTCAAATCAAAATATTCCGAAAACGGTACAGAGTATCGAGTTTTACCAAGAGTACCTTTTTGTTGTAAAATGGTATGGTGTTTAAGTTCACTTGGAACTTTAAAGACACCAAACAGAAAATCAAAACTGTCTTTCCTTTTATGTTATTTGCCTGTAACCGTTGCCTGTATTGTTAGTATTAAAAAAAGTCGCTATGAAGAGCACCTTAGCATGAAGCGTGTGTTCATGTTCAGCACTTTTTGTACAGTCACCAATAGTATTTTCAGTGGAAAGGTTAGGAAATTGAGTGAATGAACGAAATAAAAATTGCCAGATGTACATTTAAAGTATAAAAGTTAACCAATTGGCTGGTTAAATAGGTCGTGAACCTAACGCCAGAAAAACCTTTAAAAACGGTAAAAATAATAACGGATCACATTACATTGACACCAAGAAACAATGGAAGAAACCTCAATTTGTTCCTAGGTAAAGATGATAGAGGAAGACAAAAGAGGACATAAAAATAATGAAAATATCAGACTGGAAGACAAAATGTAGAAACAGAAAGGATTGGAAAAGTATAAACAAAACTGGAAAGAGACGTGAATAATTATGAAAAATAAATTAATTCAAATGGCTATAATCTAAGACGATTGAACGATTGTGATAATGGTTAAGCGGTTTCTAGTACGAAGAAGAATATATTAGAAACAATTTTTTAAATTGACATTCATTTCATGCTTTTTTCAATTAATATATTGAGAAATAATTATCAGATAACTAAATTTTTTCACTTCACTATTATGAACTATGTGATTCAAGATTTGACTAGCAATTACTATATTTTCTGTAGAGACGTTATGTGATATTGAACTGTATTTATAAATCCAAGTGTCCTCTGGATGCTACACGCTGAACATCTATTTTTAGAGATAGTAGAACTATTTGATATGAAATGTTAGGTTATACTCACTGTTTCTTTCGAAAACACCAGCTAACTTTATTAATTGCACTCAGATGTTTAGAGATAAAAAGAAGGTTCGACCTGAATGGTATGACAAAATACTATAAAATGTTATACACGGTGATCCATGAAGCATAATAGGCTAACGAATACGGTATATAATAATACTTAAAGAAGATAAATTACCAAAATTATATATTTTTTTAATATAAATATGCGTTTATTTAATGGGACAGTAATGTTCAGATCAAACCTGTTACCGATTATTCCGGAAATGTATAGAGACAACAGCTTACACATAAAAGGGATTGAGACTCTCAGACTTTATTAATGTCACAAATGGATTGAGAGAAGTCTGCAGAAAGTATCCTTTCCTATTTAATCTGTATGCAGAAGCTGCGTTTAACACTTGGAAACGTTATGAGGTGGAATGGAAAGAGCTATAAATAACGGTAATACAATTTTTTCACTCAGTTTTGGGAACGACCAAATTGTGCTAGCCCAGGAATAATGTGATTTAGAATTTATAATAAACAGTCTATATGTTGAATATAAAAAATGAAGAGTACAGATAAGTTTGAAGAAAGCAGAATATAAACATGGAAATGATCGCTATATAGAAGAACAAATTGAAGCTTTCGAAATGTTCTCAAAACTCACACGTTTTAAGAATGGTTAGGAGGATGCATACGGTAAGGTTAGTGAAATATTCACTAAGAGAGCAGTGCAGCTAAGATAGGGCAACAGGTCTAGCTTGGATAAAATGCATCTCCTGGCAGTAGGAGGATAATCTTCTTATTTGTAGGTTTGGTACTTTATCTCTGATGGTAATACCTAATATTGATCTTTACATAACGCGTTGTGTAACTCTTATTTTATCTATTGTTCTTTTTGTCAGAGTCAGTGTTTCTGCACCATATGTAAGAACCGGTAAAACGCACTGGTTAAAAACCTTTCTTTTTAAACAAACTGGATCATAGACTTGAAAATGTTATTTAATCTACCAAAGGAAACCCATCTGAGACCTATCCTTCTTTGTATTTCAGTTGTCTGATTATCTCGGTCTAAGGGAATCTCATGCCCTAGATATTTGTAAGCTATTACTTGGTCGATGCTATGACTCTTAATCAGAATTTTACCGCTGACTACAAGGTTGGTCATAAATTTTGTCTTTGCGGTATTAATTTTTAGACCAATTGTTTTTGACACTTTATAGAGCGTGTGCAGCATTTTTGTAGCTTTATCAACTCTATCAGATATTAAAACGATGTCATCGTCAAATCTTAGGTGGTTCAGATCTTCACCATTTATATTAATTCCCTTATTATCCTCCCGTTCTATTATTATTATTTACAGTTTCGTAAATACTTTTAATCAAAGCAATATATCGGTAGTCAATGCGGCAGTCAGTTAATGCTCGAAGCATTTTATGATGATCTATAGTATCGAACGCCTTTTCATACGAATATAAGAAAGATAGGCTTGTTATACTCTGTACACTTTTCTATTAGCGTTTTTATAACTTTTAGATGATCATTTGTTCCGTATCTAGAGTGGAACCCAGCCTGTTCAAAAGTTTGGTAATTATCCAGTTTGTTCACAAGCCGTTTTGTTATTATTTTCATGAATAGTTTGTATGTATGGGAGAGCAAACTAATAGGTCTGTAGTTCTTTAGGTCTTTAGGTCACCTTTTTTGTGCATTATGGTTATTATTGCATTATGCCACTGGGAGGGGGTTACGCCTCTTGTCATGTATTTTATAATAAATATTTAATGGCTCTCTATTTTATTCTAAATAGAGCCCCGCCGTGGTGATCTTTGTGCGGTTCTGTATGCCTGTTGCATTACTAGAAGAAATATCAGAAAGACGAATAATTGTATGGCACAGAAATTTTATTTATTAGTAAAATGTTATGTTAAATAACATAACAATATTTAGTTTTCTTTTCTAAAGCATCTCGAGTAAAGATATATAACTATTTACTTTTTATATTTCAAAAATCACCCTGTAGAATTATCATATAGTTTATATGTAACGATTCCCCAAAACTGTGTCATAATCTAGATCAAAACGACGAAAACTATTACAGGACCTGCACACTAAGGCATAAAAAATAAATCGATATTAGTAACCTAATTCTTAATCAGATCAAATGGAAATGTAGTTGCCTACTGCCACTGTTATTGTGCATTTTTTTTCTTTTTTCAAGGAAACGTAGAACATAAGATATTAATCATTGTTTGTTTTTGTAAGTCGAAGAATATATCGCTTGTCAGAAAATTCAGCAGGAGGACTACAGTGTGTCACAAGGAATAAATAAAAATTAGTTTCAAATATCACAAAATCAATATAAAAGTCTAGATTTCTGTCTAAGATAAAATAATCCTACCCTAAGAAATAATC
Organism: Diabrotica balteata; assembly: GCA_918026665.1. NCBI lineage: Eukaryota > Metazoa > Arthropoda > Insecta > Coleoptera > Chrysomelidae > Diabrotica > Diabrotica balteata. Next base: position 75,995,809 of record OU898285.1, read on the forward strand.
AAGGGTAGGGTTCAATTAATAAAAATCACACTAAAATGTGAGATCCTATCTCTCGCCATATTACTTACTAATCGATCGTCGTACTTTTGCAAGTTAAGTAGGAGCACATTTGAAGAATTTCTGGCTTGTGTGTGGTTCCAATCAAATACTCACTATACCAACTCCTACTGAAGTAAACGCGCCAGCCCACTGAGGTACTCGGCTGACTTATTTCATTATAAGCATTAATTCGAAAATTAAACGCAGATTTTGTACTTATAATAAATTGAGAATACTACAAATTGACAACTGACAGACTGTTGTAAACATTGCTGTTCTCGAACGAAAAAATTCTATTCTATTATATTAATTTGTAATAACAGATTATTACTACAAATGTGTTAATAAATTAATTTTTATAATCGTTACTTCTATATGTCATTATTATAGGTTATAATATAAGATTATTAGGAAATATTTATTTGTGGTTTAGTTAAAAACGGATCCAAAAGGAAAATATGGAAATAAAAAATCCAGAACTTAAGGAACCAAATTTCTTTCCATCCAACTTCATAAAACTAGCAGAATGGAGTTCACAAAAGAAATTCCTGTTCGATTCTATCTTAGACTTCTTGTCGAAACCGAGACAGGCATGATGCAGTCTTCCATCTGCGGTCAGCTTGGTACCTAAGATTGTCCAGCTCTCCATCCTGGCCTTTATTTTGTGTACCAAGACGAGTTAAGGTAAACTCAGCTCCTCACGTGGTTTCTGGAAGGTACGTCAGCATTTATCCTTTACAGTTTCTTTAAAGTTTAAAGTTTCTTCTTTAAAGTCTCTTGTGATGTTAGAGAACTCTTCTTTAGTTTAAATCAACCAAAAGTATGCGCATGTGTAAATCTTCACCATATCGAGGAACACATGGAGGTTCTTCCACAATTTTTATTAAGGCATCTTTTAATAACCTTATTTCATCATACCATTGTATTTCTTTTAGATCACTACTGCCTTAATCTCCATTGGAGCAATTTTTTACTTTCTTTTACCACAATCAATTGATCAGGAACTTGGAACTTTGCTCTTTTTCTAATCTTCTCGTAGCGAATATTTCTGGTACACAAAGTCCGCTTAGCAGCCTGTCTTCAATCAGTTCTTCCTCGAGAAGTACATGGATGTTTCCGTGATATAACTTTACTAGTATCAATATCCTGCTCATCTTCAATCTTTCCTTTTTTAAATGCTGAATAACCATTGTATAGTTACCTCAAGCTTCTTGGTATTTTCTGTAAGAGTACGACAATGGTCCTGTAATAATGGTGTCTCTCCCGATGTTGTGGGGGCTGATAACTCTTTTTTAGTTTGTTGGACTTTTATTTATGTTGGATTTATTTTTTATAAGTAGTTAGTTAGCTTTTTTGGTACTTGTGGTGTTTTTTTTTTAGAATTAAAATTTATTTTTTTTTAAACAAACATTTTATTTAGATTTAAAACAAAGAATTATATATATATTTCAGTCTAATTTCAATTGAAGATGTGTTCAAAATTTAAAATGTACCTTCCGAACTTACTTATATTTTGAAATCGTTACACATATTATGACTGCAGTTTTACGTTTTCAGTCTAGAACACTGTCAAAGCTAATTAAGAAACAGTTTAGTAAGAAAAGCCACCATTCACAAGCAATACGTAGTTTATTTGAGTATTTATATTTAGATTTGACTTTAAGCTCACCAGCATTTTATGAATCATTTAAAAGAACGACGAAAATACGATTATAGCCAATAGAATTGAGTTTAATGGTCCTTTACCATAACAAGTAAACGATTAAAATATTTATCGTTTATTAATTGTTGAGTTTGACGATAGAAAGATCGAAATTGACAAAAAATTAAACCCAAAATTGTAAATAATCATTATGTAATACACTGCTCGACAAATCATGTATAATATTTATAAAAGTAATTGAATGAAGATTCACCGCTTATCACAAAACCTTTATGAACCCTGCAATCCCAAAAAAATTGTTGCAAGAACTTTCGCAGCGCAAAGACGTGTCTTGGCTTTCCACGGTGTTGATTCTTCAGGTTTTTCTCAGTCCATGCTTACCTATGTATACTCCGAGGTATAATGATGCAACCATGTCTCATTACAGGTAACAATGTATCTTAAGAAATCATACCCCGTTTAAAAATCCCGCCAAAGGTCTTTCACACAGGTAAGACGGTTTGTTTTCTGATCTTTCGTCAAGAGGCGAGGAAGCCACCTTGCCGACACTTTTCGGTAACCTAAATTCTGAAATTATTTATTTGGCATATCCATACGATATTTCTACGTGTTCAACAATTTCCTATATTGTAAGGCGGCGTAACGGTCATACTAAAGAAATCTCTTGCAAAGTCTCTCAGAAAATTAGTCCCATTATCAGACCGAATAATGCTAATTCAATCATCTGCATTACCAGTAGATATGTAGATATGTAGACAAAAAAAATACCGTGATTGAAACATGTTTCTAGCTTTTATATCAGAAGTCTTAGCTATGACAAAAGACACGAACTTACTCTTATCGTGGGGGACTTCAATTCAAAAGTGGGATCAAAATTACTCTCAATATTACTGGAAAGTTCGATCTAGGAACAAGGAAATGAAAGATTAAAATGGTTGGTACAGTTCTGCTGAGGAAAAATTTGTTATTATGAATACATGGTTTTGTCTACCAAAACGTAGACTATATACTTGAAAGTCTCCAAGTGATGGAGGAGACATCCGAAAAAAAATTGAAGTAACAAAAGACCGATGGCTACAAGAATCCTGTTTAGAAATTGAGAAACTAGCACAACCACATGACAGTTTCAAGAAAATTACATAATAGAATTATATAAAGATGACCAAATAATCTCCTAAGAAATAACATCTAACCGAGATACTGGCCCACCAATTCTAATCTCATAAGTTTAGAAGGCCATCGACCAAGCGAAACGAAGAAAGGCTTCTGATCCTGACGAAATACCTGCAGAATTGTTACATCTATTTGATGATAAGACTGTTGCGATTGTTATCTCCTTTTTTTAACAAGATATAAAGCAGCGGTTCTTCTTCTTATGGTGCCCTATCCAATTAGTGGACGTTGGTGACAACTTTGTCATACTCCTCTCGATCTTGTGTGGCTCTAAAGAGTGCATGGGAATCGAGATTTGTCCAATCCCTTATATTTTTAAGCCATGAGTATTTCTTTCTTCCGATGCCTCGTTTTCCTTCTATCTTCCTTTCTATAATAAGCTTTAAGAACTGGTACTTGGAATTTCGAAATATATGACCCAGATAAGCAATTTTTCTTCTTTTTATTATTGGCAGCAATTCTCGTTCTCTGCCCATTCGATTTAATACTTCGACATTTGTTGTCGGTGCAGGGAATTTTAAGTAGTCTTCAAAATACCCACATTTCAATTCGGTTCATCACATTGTTTTTTATGGTCCAGGTTTCTACACCATATAGCAGTATGGAGTAAATGTAACATTTTACATAGCGATATCGCAGCGTTAAGTTAAGGCTGCTATTGCTTAGCAAGATTCTCATCTAAGTAAATGTTGTTCTGGCTTACTCAATCCTGAAACGTATCTCTATGTCTGGATCTAAATCTTCAGTTATTCAACTACCGAGATATCTGATCTTGGGGACCTTTTGGATGTTCCTATTCTTAACTTTTATTTATATTGATTATATTTATTATATATTATTATTATTATGAAATATTATGATATTTAATTGCATATTTCGTGTTCTACTAACCACCATTACCTTGGTCTTGTCTATATTAATCTTCAAGCCCAGTCGTTCTCCTTCAGTGTTTATTATATCTATCAGTCGTTGTAGCCCTTCTTGGCTATCAGCTATTATGACTGTATCATCAGCATAGCGAAGATTACTAATAGTCTGTCCGTTGATTTTGATTCCGTCTTCAGTGTCACTTAAGGCAGCTGTAAATTACCAAATTATTAGACAACTGGTTAGAATTAATATTTATAACTATTCCCAAGAAAAGGAATGCCAGACAGTGTAGCGACTGTCGATTTATCAGTTTAATGAGTCATAAGCTCAAAATTTTTATGAAAATATTGCATTGTCGCATATATAAACTTTGTGAGTGGATAACTGAGTGATGAACAGGTTGGTTTGCTTGGATTCAGTTGTTCTGGACATGTATGACATTAGATTGCTCAAAAATCTTTACTACAAGCAGACCGCTTGTACTAAGGTGGATCAAGAGGTTTTAGCTAAAGTTTCTATTTATCGTGGTGAACCGTAATCCTTAATCCTCACTGAACCAATTTTTGAGATAGCGTTAGATGACGATAGATGATGATAGCGGTAGATGAAACCGCCCTAATGACAAAGAGTCTAGAATATCGTTAAATCCTGTTAAACTCTGTATACAAGGAATGCACTGAAAAGGGCTTGTTCTATACATGAATGCAATCTTCTACTTTTATTTGAACGTATTTTTTCTACGTAAGCAGTACAAAAGATTGTGTTTTTCAAGAGTAAACTGTAGATGTATTGCTGGAATAAAACGTTATTCCTAGCACCGTTCAATATCTTCTAGTAAGCTTGAATTTGCCGTTCACCTAATTAGCCATCGAAGAAACGTCTCCTAACTTCTCGTTGCTTCGATATATCTTACACAGAACAGTTACTGACATTTATTTATGGTGTTAAAATAAAAATATATTTATTTTAAATTATATAAATTAATGTATATCTTTAAAAACTAAATTTTAACGTAACGTTTTTGTTTCAGATCGGAAAGTGGCGTGGAGGAGCAAAGTCCCCTCAGTTAGGCTGAGGTTTCCAGTGGCTCCAAACAGAGACGCAGAGCTGCAAAGTGCTCAGTTAAGGATACTGACTCCACCTCAATACAACGATGTTTCCAGTGTCAACGTTCAAGTAAATCTTGTTCTCGGTTCACGAAGAAAACGACTTATAGAAGAAAGGACGTTTTACCTGTCCCGGAATTCATCAAAGTGGTGTGAGGCAGACGTTACTAGTGCAATGCAATTGTGGCTTAGTGGAGAAGTAAATTTAGGAATAGAATTAGTGTGTTTGGATAGGAAATGTAATTTAGATCCCTTAGAAGCTGGTATAACTACCTTAGTTCATACAAGCGAAACTCGACGAGTGCGAAGATCCATTTATCACAAAGAGAGAAGAACTGACTGCCAGAAAGGCAGAAAAAAGAGAAGGTGCTGTAGACAAAATATGAAAGTAACTTTTAGTAAACTCGAATTTCCCGAAATGAATTTCATAGTCGAACCAAAGGTGTACGAAGCTGGATATTGCCATGGGCTATGTCCTCCCAACTTCAATCACGCAACCAATCATTCTAGGATACAAAGTCTCATGCATCAAATGGAGAAAAGAAACGCTTCTAGTAGAACTTCTAGAAGGATTATACCAAAAGCATGTTGTGCGCCCTCTAAATTAGGCTCTTTAGAAATTTTATTAGTTGATAAGGACGATCCTAGCAAACTTATGGTAGAAAAGTGGGATAATATGAAAGTAATAGAGTGTGCATGTTCTTAGTTATTTTAGAATTAGTTAATTTACATTGTGATTTAAAATAGTGCATTCGACATTAAAATTAGAAAACTGAAATAGACATTGGTGCATAATAGCATTTTATAGGTTTTCTAACTGTAGAACTAATATTTCTAATGAATTCGAAATAAAATAGAAAATGTCCTTATTTGGACTACTCGCAAAAACTCACTCCTTATTACACTTACTAAATATTAAAGTATATAGATTCATTGTATAAAATAGCTATAGTTCTCCACAAAATTGTCGGAACACTTCTTTGATGAGCTATATTTGTTTTGAGAAAGATGCCAAGCAATTAAATTTAGACAATTTTAATACATAAATATTCTAGCTAAACAAATTCATAACAACAATCCTCCTAGTTTTAAAACATATGAAGTTATTTGTAATGATATCCAGTGAGTACCTCAACCAAAGTGAAAATATACAATACGAAAAGTACTCTGGATTTTTTCTCTACTGCCTGATTTAGCGACAATGCATCATCGCTGGCATTATTGTTTGTAGAATTCTTCTAGGATACCACTTCGCTGAAGACGGCTTGAAAATTGTGTGGCTTCTTCATTGATCTCCAACTGGTAGGTGTGCCTCTGGTAAGGTGGCATCGCTGTCGTGGGTTATTTCTCAGGTCTCATATCTTCGACACTATGTCACTAATGAAACAGGATATCACAAAAACTACTATCGAAAGTCTTTTCTGGAAGATTTGTTTTGCAAATTTCGTCTAACACAGAGGACAGAAATCATTAATTATTAAATTATTTTCGTTAATAGCTGTCAAAGTAGATGGCACCATATGCGCTGTTACGTAAGTGGAGCTCTAACCTTAAAATCGAGATAACATGCTCGTTTTTAAGAATTTAAATAAAATTACTGACAAATAGTTTTAGTCCTGAGACATATACAGCCTTCTTCTTCTTCGGGTTCCTTCTCCTAGCGGAGGTTGGAAATCATCATCGCTATTTTAACTTTGTTGGCCGCATTTCTGAATAATTCTAATGAGCTGCAGCCGAACCACTCTCTCAAATTTCTTAGCCAGGACATTTTGCGTCGTCCAGGCTTTCTCTTCCCTTGTATCTTCCCTTGCATAATCAACCTCAGTAATACGTACTTCTCACCCCTCATTAAATGTCCCAGATATTGAATCTTTCTAATTTTAACAGTTTTTATGACTTCACATTCTTTATTCATTCTTTGATATACAGCCTTACATACATCTAAACTACATACAGCTTTTTTGGGAGATTTATTTTGTACATTTGTTTTATAGCAAAGGACAGAAGACAATAAATATTAATGTGTTATCCTCTGTAGGTACCAGAGTAGATGGTACCTTGTACCTTTATACGTTGCAAATTCAGTGGAAACATGTGCAGATACGTTTTGTTGGTTTCTGGGTTTAAGTTTATACACACCTACGCATGATTAATGAGAGGTAATGACCTTGAAATCGCAATACCACGCTACTCTTTACGAATTGGAATACAAAGACTGACAAATCGTTGTGCTTCTGAGGCATCTACTATTGTATTCATAGCTTGAGCACTTCAGTTCTTGAAAATATAAATAGTTGTTTTTATACTTTCAATCACAATGTCATATTCTTCTGAGGCTTTGTTGTTTTTCACTTCTTTTAATGCCATTTCAATTTCTGATGACGTAATTGTAATGTTTTTAAGTGATTGTTAGTGGTGGTATCCTTTTTGTATAACACACTGTAAAAACCTCTTTAAGATATTGATGATTTTTTTTATCTGATGTTACTGCACCTTCTGGCTCAAGAAGTTTATGAATATCTTTTGTTACCTCTGCTAGATTTCTTCTCAATGGGTTTAAGTTTTTATTATGTTGTATTACTTCCGAAATAGTTTCTGTATTGTATTTTCGTGCATTTTTCTCATCTCTATTGATATTTCTTGGAGTATTAGTCCATATTCTGCCGTCTTTAGTAGCTTACCTCTCTAATTCCTTGCACCTACCCATTCACTAACTGATGCTTGGGCAAAAGTTCGATGAAAGACGCAATAAAAATAGAATTAAAATAGCTAAGGTAAAGTTGAAGTCATCTAGGGTGACTTTAACACTCAAAATTATATCTCTTTCTCAAAAAGTTTTAGCTCCTCAAAAATATATAAGTACCTACATATAAACTTTTACTGAAGAACTATTGATTTTTAGATATCAATCTATTAATAGCGACACTATTTTAAATCACATTGTTCATATTTTTGTACGGGTCGCGAACTGAGCATTTTTACATTTTCACTGTGATATAATTTAATCTTTTATTTTTCATTTCATGTATTGGAAAAGTATTATTTTTACCTGTTCACTTTTATATAATATTTAATTTTATATGAACTGATTTGTATCAGAATCTTTTATTTTGTTAAGTAAAGACTTTTTTAATAAACTGGTGTATTTTATTCCCTAATCATTTTCAGGAAAAAATATGCAATTGGAAAGAAATATGACATGAGAGTAGAAATATTGAAGTAGGGAGGAAAAATAAGGAAAAAAATCATGTATATTTAAATGAATTAAGCAATAAAGCTATGTATATTTAAGAAATGAGATTTTATAAACCAAAAACTAGATATATATAAAAATAAATGGATACTATATAAAAATAAATGGATAGAGGGTTATCCAAAAAGTAAAGAATGATTGCGGATCACGCACCCTTCCTAACCCCCACCGACCCACTTCATGTTTGCCAGTTACCTCTGTCTGTCGCATCAATGTGGACCAAGTTCCTCTGTGTGGACACGTGTCTTTGTTTTATAATATTTTATGTTAATGTCATTAAGTGGTCAAGGTTAATTCTTGTTATGGAGTAGAGAATAACCGGCGATTGACTTTAACCACACTGTATGACTCTTTTACAGAAAATTTCTTGATCAGTCTTTTATAAAATAATGAATGAGTACGTTTTTCCTCTTCTTTGTTTTCTGTGCTTGTTTTCAATCGTTGTCTATAATCGTATCAACAAGCTGGTGAAATATTTCTCGATCGGCAGCTAGATGAAACAATTCCTCGACTATTCGAGCTGTCCATTGTCCAATGTCAAGCAGCCAGGACAGTTATTTTCTTCCGACCAAGCGTTTTCCTTTGATTTTGCCCTGAATGAACAACCAGAGTAAGCGATAGTTATATCCTCTCATTGTATGACCGAACTATTTGACCTTTCTCATTTCGACATCTCTAGCACACGTTCGTTAGAGATGTGTATTGTCCACGTGATTCTGAGCATGCGACGGTAACACCACAACTCGAACGCTTCTAATTATTCCCTTACAAAGTTTATATATGAGACAATGCAATATATTCATAAAAATGAGTGTGTGACTCATTGAATTGGTAAGTCGATATTCCATATACTGTCTGGAATTCCTTTTCTTGAAAATAGTTATAAATATTGACTCTAATCAATTGTCTGGTAATTTTCCGCTGCGGTACCTATATCTTGTTAAAGATGGAGGTGATAATCGAAATGCTCTCATTATCTAAACAATGTAGCACTTCTCCAGATATTTCGTCAGGACCAGAAGACTTCCTTCTAAGCTTCCATTCGAAACTTCGAAAATATTCGATTTTATATTTTTTTCAAGTTTAAATGTATTTTTTTTTTTATTTTTCCAAGTGGGCCGGAATTTGTTATTAACAAATAATAACTTATAACAAAAAAACAATTTACCGAATCGCTTCGAGTAAAATTTGTTTAGGAATATCTCATCGAAGTAAATAGTAATTTACTCTCTCGATACTTTTTCAAAATATGCTTTCTTTTCGAGTTATTTGCAATTTTTGTTGAAAAAAATGCCTTACTTAGTGATTATTGGAATTTTTTCACATAACCAGAGAAGAAAAATATGAGCTGCTGAGAATTATTATGCAAGAAAGGATCTAAGGAAGAAGACGCATCTCCTGGCTGAGAAACCTTAGAGAATGGTTTAACTGTAGTTCACTACAACTTTTCAGAGCAGCAGCCAACAAAGTGACCATAGCGGTTATGATATCCAACCTTCGATAGGAGATAGAACTTTAAGAAGAAGAAGGGATTTTTTTCTAAAAAAATACCAAATGAATTGCGATTCTATAAAAAGCTAGTTAATCTTTAAACCTTTTAAGTACAAACAAAGATATTTTGAGAAGAAAACAGTTTGGAACCGATGAAGAGCTCAAAGACAAAGGGGTGTCCTAGCTCAGACGTTTGGCGGTGGAAGACTAAAACACCGGCATCAAAAAACTGGCTATCACCAAACTGGCTATCATAAAACATCATGGCTATTCTGACCTTCGAGGCAGCTGCTCTGAACAATTGCCTTGAACTGCAACCAAACCACTCTCTCAGGTTCTTCAACCAGGAAACGCGTCTTTTCCTACGCTTCACCTACCCTCTATTTTTCCTAGAATTATAAGTCTCAAGATGTTGAGATCTTTCGCCTCTCATTACATGTCCAAGATAGGGCAATTTCCTTTCTTTTATCGTATTTTCCATTTCCCTCTCTTTGCCTATTCTCCTTAACACTTCTGCATTCGTGACTCTATCTACCCATGGAATCCTTAACAATCTTCTAAATGTTCACATTTCAAACTCGTTAAGTCGATTTATTGTATTTCGGTTTAATGTCTATGATTCAGCTCCATAGCAGAGTACACTGTGTACATAGCATTTAATTAGCCTTATTCTGAGAGCCAATGTCAGATCTTTGCTGCATAAAATCTTTTTCGTTTTCACGAAGTTGGCACGTGCTTTTTCAATTCTGACTCTTATCACTGCAGTATAACCGTTATTTTCTGTGATTATCGTTCCCAAGTAAGTATATCTTTTTACTCTCTCAATCTGCTGGCCTCCTACCGTTAATATTTCATTTGTATTGTTCTTGCTAATTTTTTATGAATTTGGTTTTTTGATGTTAAGAGAGATTCTCCACTATATCTTAGTATTTTGTTTTTCTATATTCTTTCTAAGTCTTCCAAGTTGTTGGCTATTATGACTGTATCGTTGGCATACCTAATGTTGTTAATTAAACTTCCGTTTACTTTTATGCCGACTGTCTCGTTTACTAAAGCTTTTTGTATGATTTCTTCAGAATAAGCATTAAACAATAACGGCGACAGTATGCAACCTTGCCTAACCCCTCTCCTTATCTCCACTTCTTCTTACACTTCTCTTCCAATTTTTATATTTGATCGTTGGCTGTAGTATACATTTGATATCAATGTTACAGGTATATATCCAGATTCTTGTTTTTGAGTAGGTACTTCTATAAGTCGGTCATGTTTTACTTTATCGAATGCCGTGTTGTAGTCTACAAAGCATACATAAAGATCTCGAACATCCAAACATCTTTGCGTCAACACGTTAAAAGAAAATAGTGCCTCTCTTGTGCCCACTCTATTCCGAATTCCGAACTGGGAATCGCTAATATCTATCTCCAGATTAACGTGTATTCTACATATTATGGATGATTTTTAGCAGGGTTTTTAAGGTATTTGACATTAGACTAATCGTTCGATAATCACTACATTCTTTGGCATTTACTTTCTTTGGTAGACAAATAAATGTTAATGTCAGCATTTCACGTGGAATCACGATTGCAGATCACGCACCCTTCCTAACCCCCACCGACCCACTTCATGTTTGCCAGTTACCTCTGTCTGTCGCATCAATGTGAGCCAAGTCTCCTCTGTGTGGACAAGTGTCTTTGTTTTATAATATTTTATGTTAATGTCATTAAGTGGTCAAGGTTAATTCTTGTTATGGAGGAGAGAAAAACCGGCGATTGACTTTAACCACATTGCATGACTCTTTTACACAAATTTCTTGATCAGTATTTTATAAAATAGTGAATGAGTACGTTTTTCCTCTTCTTTATGTGCTGTGCTTGTTTTTAAGCTTTGTCTATAATCGTATCAACAAGCTGGTGAAATATTTCTCAATCGGCAGCTAGATGAAACAATTCCTCGACTATTCGAGCTGTCCATTGTCCAATGTCAAGCAGCCAGGACAGTTATTTTCTTCCGACCAAGCGTTTTCCTTTGATTTTGCCCTGAATGAACAACCAGAGTAAGCGATAGTTAGATCCTCTCATTGTATGACCGAACTATTCGACCTTTCTCATATCGACATCTCTAGCACACGTTCGTTAGAGATGTGTATTGTCCACGTGATTCTGAGCATGCGACGGTAACACCACAACTAGAACGCTTCTAATTATTCCCTCACAAATTTTATATATGAGACAATGCAATATATTCATAAAAATGAGTGTGTGACTCATTGAACGGATAAGTCGATATTCCATACACTGTCTGGAATTCCTTTTCTTGAGATTAGTTATAAATATTGATTCTAATCAGTTGTCTGGTAATTTTCCGCTGCGGTATATCTTGTTAAAGATGAAGGTGATAATCGAAATACTCTCATTATCTAAACATTGTAGCACTTCTCCAGATATTTCGTCAGGACCAGAAGACTTCCTTCTAAACTCAATCAATGTTACTTCAACTAATCAACTTCTAAACATCAATGTTACAGGTATATATCCAGATTCTTGTTTTTGAGTACTTCTATAAGTCGGTCATGTTTTACTTTATCGAATGCCGTGTTGTAGTCTACAAAGCATACATAAAGATCTCGAACATCCAAACATCTTTGGGTCAACACGTTAAAAAAAAATAGTGCCTCTCTTGTGCCCACTCCATTCCGAAATCCGAACCGGGAATCGCTAATATCTATCTCCAGGTTAACGTGCATTTACTTTCTTTGGTAGACAAATAAATGTTGATGCCAGCATTTCCCGTGGAATGATTGCTGTGGAATAGATTGTGTAGTAATTGGACTGAAAGATCTATGTGTTTTTCATTGACCAGTTTTAGCAATTCACTTGGTAATTCATCTGGACCAGCAGCTATATTATTTTTCATGGACTTTACTGCATGCATAACTTCTGACTTTGTTATTTCGGGTCCCTCGTCTTTACTTTGATTATCTTCATATATATTTTCCTGTCTCTGGTCATGAAATAATTTCTCTATATATTCTTTCAATCTTTCTTATTTTTGTTCCGTCTCCACTAAAATGTTTCTTTGTTTGTTCAATAGTATGCTTGAGGTTTTTTGTTTTGCTACACCAGCTAATTCTTCAACTTTCTTATGGAGATTGAAGTTATCATATTTGTTTTGTAAGTCTTCTATTTCTTGGCATTTTCCAGCGAAATAAGTCTCTTTAGCTTCTCTTATTTTCCTTCTTATTTGATTATGCAGCTGTTGATACTGAGTTATGTTGATACTCTTTTGCCTTCTTCTGTCCTCCATCATTTCCAAGATTTCTTCTGTCATCCAATCTCCTTTCTTGCATCTGGTTGTTGTGAGTTCTCTGCGACTTGGTTCGATAATTGCATTTTTAAAGAATTGCCACTGTTGTTCTACATCACCATAAATTGATTCCGATGTGGATTCTAGGTTTGCATTAATTTCTTGTTGCAGTTTTTCTTTGACGTCTTCTGATTTTAATTTTTGACAAGAGACAAGAGGATTGTAGTCCGACGCCACGTCTGCACCTGGGTACGCTTTCACCGATTGTATTGCGTTTCGGTATCTGTGGTTTATTAAAATATAGTCAATTTGGTTTCTAACGATTTTATCGACCTTGTCAACTGGCGATTTCCAAGTGTAAAGGCGTCGTTTAGGCAGTTTGAAAAAAGTATTCATTACCGCAAGATTATGTTCTAGGCAGAATTCTATCAGGCGTTCTCCTCTTTCATTTCGAACACCGAGTCCATATGGTCCTACAGTAGACTCACATCTTCCTTCTCCAACTTTGGCGTTTAAATCACCCAAGACTACTGTTATATCTCTAGATGTAGTATTTTGTACGTGTTAAAGACAGTTTTATTTGTATTTAAAGACAGACGTGGCAACCGCGCAACCTGAAGTTTGTACGTCCGCTTAATTCTTAACAGTCGTTGAGAAATATTATTGTAAATCCGAAAGTCATACAATAAAGACATGTTATATCCTAATTGTCAATTCAATTCCATTCTACGAAAGTCGATGGTAAAATCCCATAGCGGGAAGTAGGGTTTTTTGGTCATCGTAAAATTTTTCAATTTCTTCCTCTGTTTTATCGGCGGTTGGCGCATAAATCTGAATAAGGTTTAATTTCCCATGTGTTGTCATCATTTGTATTTGATTTGTATTTGAACATAATTCTTTCCGATATTGGTATAAAGTCTACAACTGATTTTGAAACTTTTTTACTGACATTAATTCCTACTCCATATCTATGTTGGCTGTCTGTACTACTAGATTAAAAAAGTCGACCATTGATTGTACTTAGTTCGCCGGAATCGAGCCATCTTGTGTCACTCATTCCCAATATGTCGATCTTAAGTCGCATCATTTCTTGTTCTATATTCCTTAGTTTACCAGCATTCCACGATATACTAAATACCTTGACAACCAAGGCAACAAGACATTGAAAAATAGCCTAAGGTACAGTAACTTTGTAAATAAAGTTTTGTGCCGGTAAAATTTGGTTTTAAATTTTTATTGGAAAATACGTCACACAACTACAATGGAGTAGCAATAATATTAAGTGAAAACTGTAATAAATCAACAGAGCCTCTTGTGCCATATACAGATAGAATGGCCATCAATAGCCTACCCTAAAGACATGGAACTATTGGTAGTAAACGAAAAGGTGGACGACAAAAGACCAAGAGGAAGATCTCAAACACGATGGGCAGACCAAATCTCTACATGAAGCCGTCCATATGGCATAGAATCGCAGCCAATAGAGACAGCAAGGTAATAATATTTAGAATGTTACCACGCCCTGTCAAGGGCCCAAGGAATGAAAAGGAGGATGATAATACACTTATATCATCCGAATGGACAAGAAATGCTAGACCTACTGCGAAAGTTGAGTGGGAAAGCATTAAAGTTGGTCTTTAAATTAATAAAGCCAAGACTAAAATAAGGACAAGACAAATTTATGGTGGGACTCTTCGCGAAACTTACCAAATATTTAGAGTGTCACCACGCCCTGACAAGGGCCCAAGGAATGAGATGGAGGAAAACCATAAACCTCATTTAGGTAGGTATACGCACCTATTTTTTATAAAAATCTGTCGACAAAGTTCGTATCTTCTACTCTGGCATTAATCAAATATACAAGTTTACCAGAAAAATGAGGTTAATATAATAATGGGTGATGAAAATTGGACAAGGAAGGTAGAAGACATTGTTGGTAATTATGGATTAAGCGAAAGAAATGACAGAGGCGATCTTCTTATAAAATTTTGCTAAGAACATAAAAGATGTAGCAAACACATGGTTCTGGCTACTGAAAAGAAGACTTCATGCGTAGAGATAACCAGAACAACTACATAACGAAGCAAATAGATTACATATTGATAAATCAAATTACTAATAGAATAGATAGATCTTATCTTTAGAAGAATAACAATGATATTAAAACCGGTTTAGAAAATAGTTAAGTTAGAAAGAAAAATTAATACCCAAGCTTCTTTATCTAATATGATTTCAGTAACTAATTTCAAATTAGAACAAACAGCTTCATCATCTTCCATAGATGAACCACGTACAATTAGAACTCACAACATTTTAAAACCACCTACATTCCCACCATCCATAGTGAAACAGCATGGGAAACTTATCGTTTTCAATTCGAAGCTGCAGTTAGGGCAAATGACTGGACTGAGAAAGAAATGGCAGCTTTCTTGTTAGTGTCACTTTGAGGACAAACAGCAACCATCCTGCAATTTCTTCCCCAAGATGCACCCAGTTATACATTTCTCGTTCAAACTTTAGAGACAAGATATGGCCAGCAGCATCTAAAGCAAGTTTTCCAAAGTCAACTGAAAGTTCGATATCAAAAGCATAATGAAAGCCAACAACAATATAAAGCCTATATTAAAATATTACTGCATTTGGTGTACCCTGAGGCACCTTAAGATGTTCTGGAACAAATTGGTAAATAGGTATTCATTGATGGTTTACAGGATGTTAAAATGCATTAAGATCTTCGACAACAGCATCATCAAATGCTAAATGAAGCACTAATCTCAGCACAGGAGTATAAAGTATCAAAAAGCATTTCCAGATCTCGCCCAAAATTAAAAGAAATACTGCAAAATTTTCAACAAAAAACTCGAAATGAAAACACATGATGTTTTGAATGCGGAAAAATAAGACATTTGCAAAACAATGGCAGAAGCCGGTCCCAAGCAAGAAATGAAGAATCAAATAATGAGGTCAGAAGGTCGCCTAAATAGACATCCATCTAGTTGTTGCTCTAGTTATATTGTAAGAGATGATACTACCTCTGAAACCAGCCTGGTATTTTCCTATTACTGGTTTTGCATATGGTGCCATACACTGACATAGTATAATGAAGAATATTTTATACGCTGTATTTAGAAGCGTAATTCCTCTGCGGTTGGAGCATTCAAAGTCTGCATTGGTATGTAGCTGCCTTTTTGCTTTTTAATTTTCTTATAGAATATTCTGAATTATTTCTCTCTGTTAAAGTTTTCTATATATTTAAGTTTCGTATTTACATGATCTCGTTTCTTTCATTTGTGTATCCCCTTTTCTGCTTCTTTCTTTGCCTCGTAATTCTCTACAGTTTTTCTAATTCGTCGGGTAAGTTTTTTCTCTTGTTACATTCTTGCATTCATCGCCAAACCAATGATTTTACGGGTACAAGTTTCTGTTTCTATTTCATCTTTTGCTGCTACTTCAATATCTTTGCCTGGAATTTTCGGATGTTTATTTCTAATGTGCTTTGTTTGATTGTTCCAAATATGGTTTTTTATCGAACTTGCTTTTAAAATAATTAAACACGAACTGAATTGTAATTTCTTTAATATAATACCAAATAAAACAATAAATAAGTGAATAAATATTGAGTTAATATAATCTAATTCTTTTTTAATTACACTTTTTACAAAACAATACAAATAGCTTCATTACTTCAACAGATATATAACAAAATAATAATTTAGACCAGAACAGAACATTTACAATTGTTTATTCATGATATTGATCTGGTGATTGCAGAATACTGTAAATGTCCTCTTCACTTCCCTATAAAGCAAGAACATCGACTAACTGTATAAGCCTTCAACTATTTTATTAAGTTATAATTACCTATTTTAACAGTATCTGTACAGGAATTTTAAAATTTGTTTCACATTTCTATAAATATATATGCATATAATGTAATAAATGCCATAAAAATAAAAAGGAACATGGAATGAGAAAAAAATTCATGGATAAAATTAGTGATCAGATATATAAGGCAATTTATCTTCTTTTGGTGATAAATTCCCCTTCTCCATTAGTTAAGTTAAGTTTAAGTTAGCTAACATAAAGTTATTACGGTTCACTGTCTTCAATTTTTAATCCATAAACACTTTCTGCGACTTGGTCATGTCTTGCCATCGAATTTCTCTCTAAAAACTATATAATTTGATCTGCGGCTATGTCTATTCTAAGTATGTCCTATAAAGTTCATTTTTCATTTCCCAATTATTGTTTAATTATTTCCTATCCTATGAGATTTAATATTTCTCTATTTGTTGTATATTCCGTTCAGAATATTTTTGGCAGTCTTCTAAACCCATCCAATCTGACAATTGAGCGTGTTCCCAAGACTTATTTTCCAGTTTGTGCAGTATAACTGAATAAATTAAACCTTGATAAATCGATCAAGTCAAGTTGTGAAGGTTTAACACAGAGAGTCAGAATATTATAAGTTAATATATTAGAAGGTGTACCAAAATTCATTAAAGATTTGAATTTTTGAATTTGCCGCCATTTCAGCAGTAAAATGTTAATAACAACAAAACAAAAACAGTTTGACAGCTGACATTTAGGGACTTATTTTCCCCTATTGTGCAGTACAACTGAATATATTAAACCTTGATAAATCAATTAAGTCAAGTTGTGAAGTTTTAAAGGATTCCCCACACCGACGCGAAACTTTTGCGACGCGAAACCGTTGCGGAACATTCGCAGGCGGAGCACTATTAAATTCATTATATATAATATATATACCATTACCATTTTCTCCTAGAAATGACCCTATATTATCCCAGACTTTATCCTTTTTTCTTATATTTTTATAATCTTCGTCACTTAAATCATAAATTATAGGATATTGTTTCACAATTTCAATTAGTTTTTCTGTAACAGCCATTTTAATAATTCACGCGAAACTATAACTTGCTATAACTGCAGCGGAAAAAACCGTGCATGCAGCGTTTCATGAAACGTCAACGCTGTTCTGCCGCGACCGTTCCGGTTTCCGTCCGAACTTGTCTGAACACATGCATTAAGTCGCCGTGCCTTACGATTCGCCGCGATTCCGCTGCGAAAGTTTCGCGTCAGTTTGGTGAATCCTTAACACAGAGAGTCAGAATGTAGTTAATATATTAAATGGTGTCCCAAAATTCAAAAAACAAAAACAGTTTGACAGCTGACAATTTAGTGTCAGTAAATACGGAGCATTACAGTAGAGAACGAGTTTTCATTGTTGAACGATATTTTAAAAATAATGAAAGTATGGAGGTCACAGTTCTTCTGCATTTGTGAAGATAGTAATTGAAAAATTCAGAGAGACTGGATCAATTGGTGACGCTAAACACACTGGTTGTCCAAAAATAAGCCGCTCAAATGTCAATATCGATGCAGTGCGTGAGAGTGTTGATGAAAGTCCAAGAACATCAATTCGGCGTGGTGGATAAGAATTACAAGTATCAAGAAGCTCTCTACAGCCTATACTCACTCAAAATCTGCATGTTCACGCTTTCAAAGTGCAATGGACACAAGAGCGAAGAGAGTTCGTTGAATGGATCAGTAAACATCAAAAAGTTGATGCTGATTTTTCGTCGAAAAAAAATGCATTAAAAAATTGTCACTGTTGGGTGCGGATTTTGGGTGAAGGCATCATTATACCATACTTCTTTGAAAATGAGGCTGGTCAAACAGGGACTGTGATTGGTGATCGATATCACAACATGATAAGAGAGTTTGATGATATTAATGTGGACACGTGGTTTCAACAATACGTAAAAGAATTCAATAATTACATGAGATTTTTCCTGGACGTGTAATCTCTTGTTTCAGTGATCAGAATTCTGCCCCTTCGATCGTGTGATTTAACACCATTTGACTTCTTTGTATGGAATTATTTTAAGTAAAAAGTCTAAGCCAACATGCCTACAATTACCCGTGCATTAAAGGAGGAAATTTAAGGCTACATCAACGAAATTCAGCCACATTTATGCAAGAAGGTCATGGAAAATTTCGACAAGAGACTATGTGTCAAAAGATGTGTCAGCAAAGCCGTGGAGGTCATTTGCCGCATGTGCTATTCCATACATAACCCTATCCTATGTACGTTATGATTCAATAAAAAATTGCAATCTAAAGAAAGAAAGAACAGTTTTTTTTGTATTAAATTCAAATCATTCGTAAATTTTGGGACAACCTAGAAAAGTCTGTAAGCAGTGCCGCAGCTATATCTAGATTGGTTTCTCCTAAATAAACAAAAAATATGTATATACATACTATATACTACTTTTATTGTTGGAAACTGCAAATTACACCTTATTTTAAGGGCTTTAACTATAGATCCTAAGCTAAGTAATAAAACAGCCATTCGTTAAAAGTATCTAAATTACGGACGTAAGTTATGAAACAATATTACTACTAATTTAACAGACTAGGAAAAGAAATAGGAAACGGAAATAATATATACAGTGTACAAATCTACAGTATGGTAGATATTTTATATATTACAGTTCTTACAAGGTCAAGCATGGTTAAGAGACTTCACAAAAAATCATAACTTAAGCAATCTATGGAATCGCTTATTTTTACGGGTCTGTAATAGCATAGTCACTATGAGGGTTACTCCAGTCACTCCAAAGGAGTAGAGTTTGCATCAGGAAGGGCATTCGGCAGTAAAAAAACCTTGCTAAAACCATGGAAAGAAGGAATATGGATAACAGTTTAGGGGCTAGGACGTTTCCCGTAAGCGATTCGGAGTTACGGTCCCGCCTGACTTCTGCGAAAAGTGAGCTAGAGCTATCCTTAAGGACGGAAGAAGTAATGGTAAAGAGCTCGCCGATTTCTTGTAGAGGAGGATTGGTGTATCTTTGTATGCAAGAAACTCGTTGGGAAGGTAATAAATCGAGATATGTTGGAGATGGACGCAAGTTAATATACAATAGTGCGGACAGTCATGGCAGAAATAGGGTGGGTATTATTTTGAATAACGAGTGAAACGAACAACTGGTAAGAACCAGAAGAAGTGATAGAATAATGAATGCTGCTTTAATTATGATTTTTTATGAGCCTATATAACACTATTTTTGTAAAAGTTTAACAATTCTATACTTATCAAACATTAAAAACGGAACTATAATATGATTTTTCGGATTTTTGCTGAAAAATATTCAACAATATCATTTTGGCCTATAAAAATATTCTCTTAGGTTCTTTTTAGTAATAAAAACTTCCTTAAGTTGCAAAACTGTGAAATATCACATATCTTTGCTGAAGGTTTTGTATTTTACTGGAAAATATCTACATTAATGTATTGAAAGAACTATATTTTGACTTAAAATTAGCAAATCGGCTTGATAAGTGTAGTTTTGATAAGTAGGCTTGATAAGCAGTCCAATAAAAATCAATATAAAAAAATAATATCGCATTCGAGTTCTATGTTTTCAAGAAAATCTAATTAGTAAATTAGTCCTTACAATAAGTATAATGTTATTTTTAGTGGGTATTGCACAATTTATACTTTTTTTACACAACTTTTACTAAATATATTTAACACATTTTAGAAGTTCCAAAGAAGACATAAAAAAAACATTTACACGATAATAACACACAATATTTTTGCCTGTAATGACAGTGAGTCATTGATTAACTTAACAGCACCAGCACATATTTACAGATCCGAACTCGCCCAAAAATGTATGAGTTTGAAAGTAGACTATGTTATATTTTATAAAATAACTGTTAAAATTAAATACGTATCGGTCAAAACTATTTTCTGTTGTCAGCAAAACCAAACAGAAACACAATTTCAGCATTTTCGATTGTAGTTTCTTAAAAATATGAGTTGTAAGGTTCGCATACACCAAAACAGTTGCCAACTTCTGTACAGGCAACTGTTTACAACCCTTTTAATTCACCAACTTGTGTTTCCATTTCGACTACACCAGATTAAAATTTAAAAGACATATCTAGCTTCTTAAAAAAAACACATTCGTACTACTTCGAAGTATGAGTGACAAGAAAAATTTGCAGACGCAGCTTTGCGTGTATGTTGGACGCCATTAGAAGCCATTTTTAGACTCTGAAATAGTTAAAGAATGTATGCTAGTAGTGACCGCAGCACCTTTTGAAGATAAAAAGGATGTTGTTTCCGCAATTCAAGGTATTCCATTGTCGGCAAAAACAATATAAGAAGAACGGAAATATTGGCTGCAGACAATAAAAGGGGTTAGCTCGAACTTCTGGAAAAGGCCATAGTACTTGATGAACCATGTGATATAGGGAAGAATTGCTTGCAGTCTTGCCGTTTAAGTGCCAGATTTTTGACGAGTACATGACAAAATCAAACAATCGTTACAATAAAATGGTGTCTCTATCACCTGATGAGGCCCGAGCTATGGTCAGTAAAGGGGACTTCTAAAGCGAATCAAAGAAAAGAGTTCTGGGCTACTATCTTATCAATGCATAATTCACCAGGCAGCCCTATGAGGAAAGTTAGTGCACTCTGAAAGAGGTAATGAACAACTTGATCAAGTTGATTCATTTTATGAGGTGTCGTTCTGCTCTTCAGCAGTAAAGGTTTTCTAAGTAAAGGTAAAGTGATTCATGTTTTTGGCAAATAAAACAAGAAGTAATTACCTTATTAGAAAACTAAAAAACAGAAGCAATAAATCATTTGGATTTCCTGGCAAACGAAAGAAGTATGTCCCGACTTTCCTGAAAGACATTTTGCAACACTTAAATGTGCAATACCGAACTACAAGGAAATGAGAAATTAATATGTGACCTGATACAAAGTGTTGTCCTCAGTTCGCCACAAGCTCAATATTTTTTAAGAAGACATTGCAAGTCAAGAACTAATTCACTTTCCAGCAACTCTGGAACACAAGAATAGTTCTAAACGTTTCAATGTTTTCAGTTTTCATGAAGTTGAGATAAAAAAGAAATCACAGGAAGATTTAAAGACCTTGCAGGGGTAGAAAAGTTGTTGGCTTTCTTAAAAGCGCCTTTTGCAGTTCCTCCAGAAAGACATTTTGTTGCAAATGCATAAAACTGCATCCACCCAAGAATTTTGGAATAAACATAAAATTAAAAACATAAACAGAGAAATATGAAAACTGTAAGAAATTTTGCATTTTTCTTGGTACTATGTTTGGTACCACATTTCTTTGGGAGACTTCGTTTTCAAACATAACTGTTTGAAGAACAAACTTCGATCAATATTGACAGACATCTACCTTGAGGACACCATTCGCATTAGATGCTCCCAGCGTTAACCTAACTTGACTAACTAAAAAACTGACAAAGGTAATTTTTCAAATTGATTTTAAAAATGGACACCTGTTTCTTGTGTTCCATACTGTGTTGTGACTGAAAATTAAAATAGGCTAGCAAACCATACGAGTGCGTTTGGCAGAACTTCGTGATACGCCTCAGTCGAGTAAATCAAATTTAACGCGTTAATTTGGTTCAATCATTGGAGGCGTATAACGAAGTTTCGCTAATTTTTTTCCTGGACCTCCAAAAACCTATTTTAAAATATGTCTGAACCCCATCCAAAATTAGTTGTCGACCTCTAAGCTAATCATTTAGCTCGACCACACAATATACATTCATTCTAAAGATTAGAATCTTAGAGACAGTCCAGGTAGTTTATGCAACTGTGAGATGCTTAGATGTTTAGAAAAAACAGGAAACAAAGTGTAGTTTTTACATAGTGTAGATGTAGAGATGATAAATGTGTCAAAAGTACATATTCTGTATAAAGTACATATTCTGAAACTCGTAAGTATAAAAATGGACAGACAACACACAATTTACGATCAGCCAACATATTAAAATATTTTGTTAGACAATAACGAAGTTCTGATTTTTTCATTCAATTATAATCTCTAGAGAATATTAATATCACAAGTATTGTCTTTTTTATGTTAATAGTTTAACTTCATTATTATCTATGTTGATTATAATAGCCAAATTTGGATTTGATTCTAAGACTATTTAGTTAAAAACAAAAAATAAAATTGTTTTCCTATAAAAACCGTTGAACGTCATTAATGGTGTTTCTGTGTCGTCACATTACAACCAACTGCTTAGAATTTTCGCAAGTTAATATTCACAACCGCCATAGTAAAGTACTACAATTGTAGCGAGTGACTCATGTTTTAATGGTTTTTATAGGCCAGTAATTGGATCTTTAACCTTTAGGAAAAAATGTTTTTGTTGTAGGAATACCGACAAAAGGAGAAAATTTAACTATTTAATAAAAAAATATGATTCAACTTTAATTACTCTGTTGTATTTTATATCTTTCTCTAACGGTAGATAATGTCTGAGATCAACAATGTCTTCGCAAATTAAGGCGATGTAACTGGCAACAACGCCATTAGCCTGGTAGCTCTTTTATTGTCTGTCATCTGAAGTCGGTTTCATAAGCGCACTGACAGGGGTTTCATAAAGCAGAGAACCAAATTGATTGTAGTATTATTAGTGAAATGCGCTTTTACGCTTAGTTTTTGTAAATTATGAGTAATTTAGTTTAATTCAATTAGGTGAAAAGTAATAAATATGACTGAAAGTAGTAATGGTGAACCGTACATCAAAATGAAACGTCACCCGAAGAAAATACTATGATCGGAAATGTGTTTGAAGGACTTCGAGCCAGAGAAAAAAATATGAGTGTAAGCGATATAGTTACATTATTAGTATTTTGAAAAAAGATTCCGAACAGTGTGTAAACGGATGATAAAACAAACGATAATAATACTTTGAAGGTTAAGGCAAGGGAGGAAACAAATAAAATTGGATGGTACAACCAAACAGGCCATTCGTCTTGCAGTGCATGAATTTTTTTTTTTAAAAGGAATTCCGGCAATAAAAAAAATGTGCTTCTTCTCTTCAATCTAATGAAAATATTCCAAAAATAACAGGACGTGTTTTGTTACGTCCTTACGTGAAATCAACTTTAGGAATTTAAAGAGAAAGAGGAATAGTACCCTTATTGAAAAAGAAGAAATTATTTTATGGCGCAGAAAGCATCTGAAACAAATAGCAAAATTTCGAAATGATGGGAAAAATATATTATTCAGATAAAACATGGTTAAATTAAGGGCATACTGTGACAAAAATTTAGCAGAATTTAAATGTGAAAAATACACGACAAGCTTTCCTAGATGGTTAGCCATATTGGTGACTCAGAATGTGTTGAAGGAGGTTTAAATGCATTTGTAGTTAACCTAACCTTTTCACGACTTTATAATTTGCTACATCCTGTTATTACGAAAAACGGCAACACTGTGCTAAAATGACAAGGCCACATTGAACAACGCATGAATTTCGTACAACGGGTTTATTGGAAAAACAATACTCAAAATTTATTACTCCCTAGCTATAGGATAAATTAAAATTCAGCGTCATCGCTGGACGTTTACACTCTTTTGTGTCTTTTAATATGCACTTATGTTTAAAAAATACTCTTTCTTTAAAATTACCACTTTATTTAAAATAAATTTTTAATAAAAAAATCTTTGGTAACAAATATTGCATTTTAACTCGTGAAATAATTTTTAAAGCCAAAATATATTTAAACATATATATTAATAATAAAGAGAATTAACTAAAGATCACAGAAAATCGATATAGAATACACTAAGAATATAAAATAGAGTATATTTGTATAAAATTATTGTTTTTGCAGAAAATAAAAACTTTTGTTAAATAAAGAATGTCTAATAACAACATTAATGACATTTGTTTTTAATATAATGATCTCCACGTGAGATGATGATAAAATTAAAACATACATAGACTATTTAAATTTATAATTTGATCTAATATCAACGACTCTAAAATATTTTACAATTCTAATACTGTTTATCCATCTAAATGTATTTTCTTTGCAAAACTGCTTTACTTTATATACTTTTATATCATATCTCAGTATTTCGTTAGTCTTCTAATTTACTCAAAATCTAATTTTTTCTCGAGACAAGGCAATAAAAACATACCTAAGCAATACTGAGATCTCGCCAGGTGATTAGCGCACATGGTGATAATTTATTCGCACAATCTACTTTGCCGTGCATTAGTAGACCTACATAAAGAAGTACAGTGCTGCCGTGCTCATTCGTGGAGTTGTTCTAGCTGACTAACTGTCGACCTATCTCGATTTGCAGTGCCACCTTCAGGTCAAAAGGTAACTGCTACTTACCATACATCAGTTTGTTATCAAATACTAAACCAAGAAAAAACAATACAATTTATACTAGCTTGATCTATTGTCTTGGCCTGGCAGGAAGCGGCGGGGGAGGAGCTGATCGTGCCGGTACCGGAGGTGGTCCTCGTGAAGGAGTAGGAGGTACCGCACCCGATTCCGGTCTTGGTGGTGGTGGTGGAGGACCTAATGGTTCTGGAGTACTTATCACATCGTCGCTGATCTCTTCGTAAACGCCCTCTTCTTGAGACATCTGACTTGGTAAATCTGGTGGTGGCATTTGCGGCGGAGCTGAACAAAGCGATGGAGGTGGAGCTGGAACATCTGAGAAAGAATTTAATTTATGCATTTAAATGTCTCAATTAAAATCGCCTAAAATAGTTAAATATTCTAAATAAAAATTTGACTAACTTGACATAGGAGGATTTGGCAATGGTGGAGCAGAAGACGCAGAATTATTTGTATTATTAGTCGGAGAAATCATAGCCGGAGGTTTAACCGGCATATGGATGACTCCCGCTTTTGGAGGTGCTCGTCTTGGCGATGATGGTGTTGATTTTACTACTGGTGGAGGAGGTCTACTTGGTGGAACTGTGCGAGGTACTTTATTCACTTCTGGAATGCCTAAACCTACAAAATATTTATTTTTAACACTATTCGTACCTTAAATTTCTGGTATTGCATAAAAATAAAGGTAATCGAAAGTCAAAAGAGAAAGATAAAAAAACAGAAATTGTATTATATTGGCCAGGTTTAATTATAGAGAAGTAGCAATTAACCAATTAATACAACCATAAATGTGTAACGTAAAAATTTATGAAAATGTAGTGAATGAGAAATATTAACACCTCGTTTCGCGAATTCGAAATTAAGTGTTGAGATAGTATAGAATTAAAAAAGTTTGCTGAAAATAAAACAGGAATTAGAAAATACAAGGCAACAACTAAATGAGGTGGAAAATAGATTGGAAAGGCGGGAAAATGAATCGAAAAGAAACAATATTGTAGTAACTGGATTAAAGATTGATACAGATGAAAATAAAATAAAAGAAATTATGACAAATTTTATAAGAATACACCTAATCGAGGAAGTAAATAAAGCAGTTTTACGTCTTTCTTGTGGTTTTATAACAAATTCATTAGTTATATCAATGACCATAATGTTTCAAATTTAGAAAATAACAAAAGTGATATATTTTTATCAATGTTAATAATGTTGCAAAATGGCAACAGAGATTTAAGGAATGAACAGATTGCTGCTATTTAATCGGTGCGTGGACGACACGATGCAACAGCGTTTTATCATGTCATGAACATATTACTGCTATTAGTCACTTGAATTGAACCGACGACCACAGCATAGTCTGGAATGGATTCTTTAGAATCGGAGGAATGTTCATTCCTATATACTGAACCAAAACGCAAAAAAAACCAAAAAGAAAATATATTATAAAAAAATTGCTTATATTTCTAGCTGAATAATTTGCAAACTGGAGATATTTGTTACACAAAAACAATAACAGAATGTACACAAAACCACGAGTTATATTTAATACATTATAGACAAGCCAAATTGCTGGATTACGGAATATTAGAATAATAAATATTCGACGACATATATAAGCTTTTATAATCTAACGATAAAACACCGCTTTGTTACAAATATTCAACATAATGTAATGAAGAGTTAAAATAAAAAAAACTGAATAATAAAAGCTTATTATAACAGAAACGATTGTTATATGACTTACAGTTATAATCAGATTGGCTTGGTGAAGTGTATAATGGAATGGTATTACTTGTACACAGATCTATTTCTTCTTTTGCCAGATCAACCCAGTTTGGTGTTTTCAATGAAAGAGTAAAGTCAATGCCATTTACCTGAAAATACAAAGATTAATAAGGTTATTATTTCAGATAACAAATATATGTACTAACATTTAGTTCACCCTTTGTTTTCTTTAAGGCTTCTAAAACAACTTGCCCATCTCTGAATGTGATCCACATAGTATCTGACACGAATCTAACCAAAATAATTTCTCCTAACTGCGAAAACTCCTCTAATAGAACTGTCATCATAGTTGAATCAAACCCAATAAAGCCGCCGTTTTGAGAAGAATCCTCGAAATTTACAATTATTGTAGAATCCGGAGGGCCCATATCAGCAATGACCTCATAAAATACCTAAAAACATATCATAATAAAAATAAATTTTATGGAGAATAAAGTTTTTAATTACCTTCTGTCGCATTTGCTCGTTAATATTCCTAACCTCAATATCAACTATCGCAATTACAGGTCTATGATCGCTCTGTTTAAGTTCAGCTCTACCGTAATAAACTAATGAACCAGGTGACTCCTGCGCTGCTCCATTCATATCAGGGTTAAGAGCTCTCCTCTTCCAGAGAACTCTATCAGTCCAGGCAGGAGCCCTACATTTCTCGCTTGTATCGTAATCATCGCTAAACAGGTCATACTTGTATGTTGGAGCAAAATTAATATCTCCTTCAATAAAGTTCTTAAATACGTTGCCATCTGCCTGCTGCTTCTTCAGCTGGTCATTATCTAGTACTGTGTCGAAATCTCCTTGTCTAACCAGCTCTTTGAGTTCCTCTTTATCCATGTCTACTCGGTAGTTAAAATCGCCGCACCAAAACAAATATTCGTGGCTGTTTAAAGATCTATTCATCGGGAACGTTATTTTCCTAGTTATTTCGTTATAATCTGCATTTCTTTCATTTACTTGAGATTGACCTGCTGCAAAATGAGCACATACAAATGCCATGGATGTGGCATAGAAAACCATTCTTATTGCTGCGGCACCTAAAAGTAAACTAAATATTATAGGGTGTAAAAATCTTTTATGGAATATAACATTTGTGGTGTTCTCGGGAAAACAGTATTAATATACAGGGTGATTCACATACAGGGTAATCCTAATTTTGATGATATATTAATCTGTCCATTCAGTCTTTTTAATAAAGGATTTTTTGTTTCTTTAGAAATAAACAAATTGACCATTTTTAAAGATATCCACTGATCTAAAATTATTGTCCTCATAGTGGGCTCTGAAGGTAAACAAAAGGCTTTAGTAAACAAAATTGTTATTAAAAATGGTTTTCACGGATGAACAAAAGCGATCTAAGCTCGAAATATATTTTAGAAATGGCTAAAAAATTAACGGAAAATGGGTTTATTCCAACCGAGATGCATTTGAAGATCTTGTTGAAGAATTTCCAATTTTGCGGTTCATTATGGCGTCTTTTGCAGAACTTGTAGATGTTTATAGAGAAACGGAAAGCGTAACTCACAAGCCAGGGCAGGCAGGCCTAAAGTGATAACTGAAGAAATATCGAACTGGTCAGAACAGTTATTGTAGATAAACCGCACACATCCACTTTGACATTTACCTCAACAGGTAGATCTTTCATATGGAACTTGCCAGCCTATTCTTAAGCAAGATTTACATTTTCATCCGTATAATTTACAAGCCTTCCATGAAATCACCCTACACGACTATCCCCAAAGGCTAGCCTTCTGTAATTGGTTTCTGAACAATCTCAATAATAACGATGATATATTAAGGCTGTTTTATCGATGCACCAAAATTTTTTCTCTGTTATTTACCGACAAAATGTCTCGAAATTTGGACATGTTATTCAAAACTATGTTGCCTTTAAAATGATGGTTTTACTTTTTTATTTTTTTGAATTTTCTGTTCAAAAATTGGATTATACTGTTTAACGTTCTATTATAACCAAACTTTTCACGCCCATCAGTTGAAAGAGTTTTTTTTCTGTAATCGTTGATTCTTTTTTCACCTTTCTGTATCCAGTAATAATCGAGAAAAGCGTATTCAAACTTTGAAGAAAATTGCTAAAAAATACTGAATTCTAATAGTGAAACGTGTTCCTCATCATTGTCGCTTAGCTTGATCGATATCGCATTAGTGACGTCAAATCTCATGAACGTACGGTAGGGTCAGTTAGTTCGCTTGAATCAGAATCCATTTTAGTTCTTTCATTCTTGTATTTTCTTTATCAACTTGCTTAGTTTTTACAGTTTACAGTATTCTTATTTATTTTGAAAACATTGAAATTATTTAGTTTACGGGTATGTTTAAGTAATATATTATTAGTTTAGTGGTATAAGTTAAAAGTTCTTTAGTTTACGCGTATTTTTAAGTATTACATTAGGTTAGTGATATAAGTTATAAGAGACAAGATAAAAAATTAGTCCCAGTAAACGTCCTAGGTCAAGGAAAAGGAGAGCAATTGCACTACAGTAAGTATTTATTATTATATATTTACAACCGTTTTTAAATATATATATAGCGTTGATTACGTTCTTCACAAACACCCGTTGTTTGTTTTATTTTAAAAATATTATAATAGTTTATCTTTAGTAAGTTCGTATCTTTTTCCTAGAATAATTTTGTTTCTTTTTCATATTTTTAGGAAATTAAAAATCAAAAAAGCTACTATAAACAAAAGTTCTTCATCAAATAGTTCATTCCATCAAGAATTAGCAGAAACCTCTACTTTACCTAGTTGTAGTGTCGATTCGTAAGTAACCCTTTTTACTTTTTTTTTATTTACTTACCGTAAAGTAAGTAAATAGAGGGTTCATGACCTTACATATTATTTGTTTATGGTCAAAATATTACCAATGTTTTACTCTTAAATAATAATAATAACAAATAATATCATTTGCAGAAAATACTTTAAATTTTATCGTTATTTCTAGTAATAGCTGTCATTCTCAGTCAGTTGAGATTGCCTCTCCGCAAAAACCATCTTTTTCGGTAGAAGGCAGAAGAATAGTGGACATAAACTTTTTCATTAAATCTATTCAAGGTTTGAATAATCGTTCTCCATTTTCATGCAACTTTTCTAATATGGAGATTATCAAAGAAAAAATGGACGGATTGATACGTACATTGATTTTTAAATGTCAAATGTGGAATATTGAAAAGGAGATAGCAACATAGGATTCTGGTAACAATTCACTGAACTTGAATGGTTCTGGTTATTCAGACATACAGCAGCAGCACGTTGCATTAAATATACCTGTGATGTCCTACAGGCAGTATGCAAAACATACGGAGACAGTTGCAGATATCATCGGCCAAAACACTTTGTGATTGGAGGTGGTGGTAAAGCATGGAGAAAGTTGTCAGAGGCAGGGGCGAATGGAAGATTGTTCTGAAGAAGCCTTTGGCTCATGACCAGCTGTAATGCCACTAATGATGATGAAATAACTATCCACGATTTGTGTTTTATTCATCAATTGAATACTTTTCTTATGTAACTGCAACCTATAAATATATTAAAATAATGTATATTCCATTCAGAGAACTTTTTCCTCGCAGTGCGTCGCCTCGAAATACTTGCCAGATATAATTACTATTATGATGGTTTCGCAGGTACCAATTTTTTATAGATAAATAAAAATATTTTTTGTTTAATTTTTACTACGCTAATATCAGTTTTCTCTAACAAATAAATAACTTCTTGAAATAATTTTCAAGCTATAACTGCGAAATTGTTTATTTGTTTGTGACAACAAATTGTAATTTTTTTGATAATAATATTCTTATGTTATTTTCAATTTATTATAAATAAACACCATGGTGTTTTTTGCAGTCACGTTTCACAAATTTTTATTTAATACTATGTTTAGCTAAGACATATAAATTAAAAATGTGATTAATTCTTTTTAAAACATTATCTACGATAATCAATCTAAAAAAAGTATTCCGACAAAACTAATTTGAATGGAGAATAATGCATTTATTGTCATTAAACAACCCGTGGGCCGGCGCCACTGAATAAACATCGAAACTGCAGATTTCAAATTAGGAAGTCACGTAGGGTCTGACATAAGCAGTGTAGAAATACGCCTACTTCAAATCGCTGTATGCTATAACTGCGAAAACAGCCTTAAGCACGACCTTTTTTACTGACGTATGTTGGTTTCATTTTTCTGGGTACACAAATTCTCAGAATATGAAGATCTGGAGAGCCTTTATATCCACAGAAATTTGTGAGTTTGGGCTGTTATAAGCATGGATTTCGAAGGGATTCTAAATGCTGATGTAACGGATTTGGAAGATCTTAGACAAACGATAGATAATCATATTGAAGAATTACATAATACTCTGTCGGTCCTAAACATTGTTATTCTAGACTCAATGAGTAGAAACGTTACGTTATGTAGAGATGTTGATGGTAGACATATACAGCATCTTATTTGATTTTATTTATTATTGTTACTTATAATTTTGTTATTTTTTCTGATTTTTGATTAACACTTTGACTGCCGAGCAAATTGAAGCAGTTTTTCCACCCAGGCCATGGTGTTATTTCTTAATTTTCAGCATGATAATTGTATAGCTAGAATTTAACTGTGTGCATTTTTCAATATGACATTGGGTTTTTTCAGCAATTTCAGGAGTGTATCTCTAACGATACACGTGGCTGTCCGAATTTTTTTTTTGCCACAGGTCGGGTGTATCCCTAGTGATACACCGAAATAATATATACATTTTTTGTTTCAGGTAGAGGTTTTGCGACACAAAGTGGAAAAAGACTAATAACAAATTAAAGTGGACTTTATTACTTAGTAATAGTGTTAACTGTGAGTGCCTGTAAAGACAATGGGTATGAAATATCTCACACAAGAAGAATTGGAACGATATTGGGACAGTGATAACGAAGAGTCTTTGGATTCGAAGGATGACCCTGATTATAATGCCTCAGCAACGGATACCAGCGACAATGATAGTGAAAATTCGACGCCAGGACATAACCTCATTGCTCCAGGAGTTTCTGCAAGCCCTCCGAATTATTAGCCAAAGCCAGGAACATTTGGAACTTTACCACACAGACCACCAACTCAAGGAATATCTGAATCCCCCCAAAACGTATCACCTGTGTCAGCTGGAACTGCAACTTCAGTAGATAGTTTTGAAGATATTATTTGGAGTGACCCGGTCGGAAAACAGTAGCACTTCACTTTCAGTGCTCAATCTGGTATGGATCCAACAATATCAGGAATATTGGCATTAGCTGAACCAATCGATTACTTTTCGTTATTTTTTAACCACGAAATAATAAATATCATGGTAAATCAAACTAACTTGTTTGCCACACAGTATCTTGAACGTGCAAATGATGTCCCAAGTTCTTCAAGTATGCATGAATGGACGCCAACTAAAGCAAACGAAATGAAACAGTTTGTGGGTTTGCTTGGAAGGATGGGCGTGGTGAAAGTCCCTGAACTTCCCGATTATTGGTCTCAAAATCCATTGTTTTCATTTCCATTATCAAAAAACACTATGCCACGCAATCGTTTTGAGATTTTACTGAGATTTTGGCATTTTGCTAATAACGACGAATCAACACCAGGAGATCGTACGCACAAAATAAATGACATTTTTAATGAGTTTATAAAAAATTTCAAAAATGCTTACATGACAGGTGAAGCTATATGCATAGATGAGACGATGATACCCTTTAGAGGACGGCTAAGCTTCCGTCAATATATTCCGTCGAAAAGACACCGATATGGAATAAAATTGTACAAATTATGCACTGAAATGGCTACACTTGGAACGCCAACATTTACGTGGATAAAAGATCAAACGACTGATAAGACGAGGTTAGCTTCATACAATGTCGTTATGAATCTTATTCAGGATCTTCTCAATGAGGGAAGAACATTGTATGTGGATAATTTTTATACCAGTGTGCCTTTAGCTTATAAATTATTGCAGTTACAAACACACTTATGTCAAACTACGCAAAGGTGAAATAATAGCGAAAGAGTCACCGGAAGGGGTGACAATTATAAAATGGCGGGACCAAAGAGATGTACGAATGTTGTCTACTTGCCATTGGGTACCGAGACATTTGTTACTACGTCTAAACGTTTAAACAGAAAAAGTAAAACCTAAATGCATTGTAGACTATGACAAAGGAAAAGCTTCTGTTGACGTAAGCGACCAACTAGCGTCCTATAATACAGCTCTAAGACGCTGTAACAAGTGGTATATAATACTCATTCTTGAGATTTTTTGGGGTACTTCTTTTATGAATACATATTTTTTGTACACAAAAAATTATGTCAATGGCAGATATTTGAACATCACGCAATTTCGACAAAAAGTAATTCTTTCAATGTTGGAAGGTAACAAAAAATACTACTGGTAATAAAAGAGAACATAAAGTTTTTATAAAGTGAAACTGGAACAAACCATGAAGTGGAGATATCCAGGAGTGGCTAGTATACCTGTTGAATACAAAGCACGTGGTGTTCATGTGTATTAAGGTATAAAAAAAGCGCTTATTAAAAGCTTAAATTTTTTTATTATAAAGAAGATCTTTTCGGAATTGTATCATTCCATCATCAGTTTACTAAAAGAGAGAGTAAAAATACCAATATTAAAAACAAGAAAGTTAAAATTTGAATATACAAAAAGAACAAATGAAATCGTAGGCTTCCACGGCCAGAGTCAGAATTATAGTTTATTCGTCTTCCGGGTTTGGACCGTGTCATTTGTGAGTGACCCAAAAGTGGGTTCATCTCTGACGTTTCGCTACAATTATATGTAGCTTCTTCAGGAGAACAAAGAAAAGGAAAAAAGAAAACAAAAGAACAGGAAGATGGGTAGTTAGCAACGGTAACTCAGTTACTCAACGCAACCAGAGGCGAATACTAACTACCAAGATGGGCATTTGGTCACAGTAACTCAACTACTCAACGCAGCCAGAGGTGAAAACCAAATGCCAGGACAGGGATTCAGGTCCAACAGCTCAGAACACTAACGCGTCGAGAGGCGGGGAGTGAATCCGACGATTACTCCGCTACCGCTCTATTTATAGTCGCGGTGCCTGTCGTGTCGGGACGTATCGGCACACTTCGTGGCGCGAACGTCAAGAAGCGCGCGCTGGCCAATCATGTGGCTGCATAGTGGTGGCGGGACCGGACGGTGGCTCTAGACTGAGATTCCAGATGGGAGACAAGTAGTATCCTTCCTCTCGATTGATGTTGTGGGGATTTTTTCGGATCTCTAGAGATTCGCGGATTTTCCTGGAATAAAAGAAGGGGCTCTTAGAAATAATATGGGTTTTTTCGAACAATATGGAATGACCAATGAGATGAACCCACTTTTGGGTCACTCACAAATGACACGGTCCAAACCCGGAAGACGAATAAACTACAAAAAGAACAAGTTGGTTTTTTACTACTTACATAAAAAGTTGTTACAAAAAACATTGTGTGGCCACATAAAAAACATTCGATGGACATCTGGATTTAAAAAATAATCTTCATGTTATTTATTCAGGTAAATGCAATAGACTCTTAAATTGTGTAATATTAGAAAATGAAACTGGGGGCATCTTATATGACCCCCTGTAGTTGGTGAGGTTTTATCGACTTACATTACCTCTGATCCGTGTTGGAGTCTAGGGCTAACTGATAGAAAGATGGTATGAAAAATCAGTTAGTACCCGTCAATGTCAAGTGGAATGATGTGGTAGGAGCAAAGTCATTGTGCTTAAGTTTGTGAGTAGGCAGTTTTTAGTGAAGAAATGTGTTTTGTGTGTAGTAGGATCATTAGCAATTTTTGGTATTTTAAAAAACTGATGGGAGAATATAAATCAATGAGTGACTGCGATGTAAAATAAATTAAAATAAATTGGTATACCAAGGTAGGGAAAATTTTTTAATTTAAGTGGTTAAAATTAATAAATCATTTTAAATGGGATAAAAAGAATGTTATTACCTAATTGTTTCGTTGTATGAAATGAGTATATATAAAAGTTGGATTGTAATTTATGGAAGATGAGTCAAGGAAAAGAAAAAGAAAAAAGAAATAAAAGAGAAAGCAAGAAAAGGAAATAGAAGGTGAATGTAACGATGTAAGCTGGGGATATTGAAACTGATTGTGATAAGAGATTGATACATGTAAAATGAATATTTATAAGAAAATGTGTATGATAAGTGAGATGGTAGTTATTGGAGAGGATGGGTGGTTGGATATTGGCAAAGGGGTGATGTTAGTGTATTAATGGTGACAAGTATAGAGTTAAGTATGAATGATTATGTAAGTTGATATTTAGCTATGAGAAATAAGTAAAATTGGATGTGTAGTTAAAAGAAGGGGTGTAGAGTTGTGTTATAGAGGTAGCACCTTTTATCGGAACGACCACATCGAGCGTCATAGACGGGAGATGGTTCTTGATAACTGGTCCTCATAAGACAACTAACTCTCACTTATGGCTCCACGTGCCACACCCCGGGCAACTGCATTGGTCTGCAGGCTAAACTAAGTGAGGGTAGCCAGATATGGCGAAAATTCTACCGAACGTTTGCCGGTATAAGCAATCCCCCACTTACTGACCAACGGCTTCGGGCGGATGAGTTGGTAAGTGGTAGGGCACCCTTTTGTCCTGGGGTTGGGAAACTGACCCTAAAGGCGGACGAACCGAAAAAATAGGTCAACGGCGTAAGGATGTAGAAGGCAAGGGGAAACCACTACATTAAAGATCCTTAATGGATATCCCTAGTTAATCATTATGGCTAGTACAAGATGGTTACAACAAGTTACTGATCATGATTTTCGGTCGTCAAGATCCGGCAGGGGTAGACAACCAAAAGACTGTAGGGCTCCCCCGGTCGTTAATCTACGAAAACCCTACAAAAAGAATAAAGGTGCAAAGATCGCTACCTGGAATATTAAAACAATTTATGAAGCCGGAAAGATACACAACGTCATACAAGAAATGCAACGCATGTCTGTCAAAATATTGGGACTAAGTGAAACCAGATGGCCAGACTCGGGTGAACAACAGATTTTAAATTCCAAAATATACTATTCGGGAAATAATGATCCAAACCATCGAAATGGAGTAGCAATCATTGTTGATAAGAACTTATGTCAATCAGTCACTTCTTTCAGTCCTATCTCAGATAGAGTAGTTATGGTTTCTTTAACAATGATCCAACGAAAGTTAAATATAATCCAAGTATATGCTCCAACTTCCGACAAGACAGACGATGAAATAGAACAATTCTATAAAGATATACAACAAGCCCTGGATAATACAAAGCATAGAGATATCACGATTGTTATGGGCGATTTTAACTCAAAAGTAGGAAAAGGAGAAGTAGAAGATATTGTAGGGAAATATGGACTTGGTTTAAGAAATGAGAGGGGGGAAAGATTGGTGGAGTTCTGTCAAGAGAACAGTCTGGTAGTTACAAACACTTATTTTAAGTTACCTAATCGTCGACTCTACACCTGGAGATCGCCTGCGGATAATGATAGGAAAGTTATTAGAAACCAGATAGACTATGTTTTAATAAGAAAAAGGTTTCGGAACTCCATTAAATCAGCAAAAACATACCCTGGGGCTGATGCAGCCACAGACCACAATCCCGTTGTTGTATCATTCGATCTCCGATTTAAAAAACTAACTGCACGTTGCAATAAGAATCAAATACAACGTTCATTTTTGAAAAATTCATTTGTAAGAGATCAGCTATCCAAAAAAATTAACGAGGAAATAAAGATAAATATAATCGATCCAGACGAAGATTCGAACAGAAAATGGGAAACATTTAAAAACATAATGCTGAATCCAACGAAGGAGATTCTAAAAGGAAAGAAAAATAATAACACAACAAAGTCATGGATTAATGATGAGATACTGCAATTGATGGAAAAGAGAAGATTGTACAAGAACGTAGACATCGAAAAATATAAAGACATATATGGTGTAATTAGAAAGAAAATAAGAGAAGCCAAGGAAAAATGGTACTCAAACAAGTGTGAGGAAATAGAAGTACTATTGGAAAGGCATGATGACTTTAATCTACATAGGAAGGTAAAAGAACTGGCCGGCATCAGAAAAACAAACCACAGTAGTGTTCTATTAGATGAAAAAGGTAAAATTATCCTTGATAACAACAAGAAAATAGAAAGATGGAAACAATACATACAGGAATTATTTAAAGATGAGAGACAACCAGAAAACATAGAACTATACAACAGTAGAGAAACGGGGCCCAGTATAACAAAAGAAGAAGTCATGCATGCAGTAAAATTGGCAAAAGATAATAAAGCTACAGGTCCTGATGAGATACCAGCGGAAATTATAAAATTAATCGCAGAAGATCAAATAGATATACTAAAAGACTTGTACAACACCATATATGATACAGGCGTCATTCCAAAAGAATGGCTTAAGTCGACGTTCGTGACTCTACCGAAAAAAGCTAACGCTAGAGAATGCTGTGACCATCGAACCATCAGCTTAATGAGCCACACTCTAAAGATATTCTTGAAAATTATACATCAAAGAATTTTCAGAAAACTGGAGCAAGATATTAGTAACACGCAGTTTGGCTTCAGAAACGCAATGGGTACAAGAGAGGCCTTGTTTGCCCTGAATGTATTGGCCCAAAGATGTATGGATGTTAACCAACCTCTTTATGTCTGTTTCCTTGATTACAATAAGGCATTTGACAAAGTCAGACATAATCGCCTCCTACAGCTACTTCAAGATAAAAATCTGGATATGAAAGATATTAGAATAATATCAAACCTTTACTTTAATCAAGTTGCATCTGTAAAGGTTGGCAACGAACTATCAGAAGAAATAGAAATACAACGAGGGGTAAGGCAGGGATGCATATTGTCTCCGCTGCTTTTTAACCTCTATTCAGAAGAGGTAGTTCAGAAGGCACTAAAGGAAACATCAAGTGGAATTAAAGTCAACGGAGAACTTATAAATAACATCAGATACGCCGATGATACTTTAGTAATCGCAGAGTCAGTTGAAGAATTGCAGGTTCTGATAAATAAGATTGTAGACAGTAGCGAAGAGGCTGGACTTACTTTAAATATCAAAAAGACGAAATTCATGACCATCGCAAAGACACAACAACAGGACACGTTATGGATTAGGGACGAACTCGTTCAAAAGGTGAACAGATATACATACTTGGGAACAATCATAACCGAAAACAACGATTACACACAGGAAATCAAATCACGTATAGGAAAAGCCCGATCAACATTCAATACTATGAGAAAAGTACTTTGCAGCAATGATCTGAGTCTGCAACTTAAAGTACGAATGCTTAGATGTTATGTATTTTCTGTGTTATTATATGGAATGGAGGCTTGGACGCTTAAAAAAGATATAAGTAACAGAATAGAAGCGTTTGAGATGTGGGCTTATAGAAGAATTTTAAAAATAAGTTGGATCGATAAGGTTACGAACAACGACGTTTTAAAAAGAATGAACAAGGAAAAGGAGTTATTAAATACAATTAAAATAAGAAAATTGCAGTATCTGGGTCATGTCATGAGAGGTGAGAGATATGAGTTGCTGCAGATCATTATACAGGGAAAGATACTGGGCAGAAGAAGCATAGGCCGACGACGTGTATCCTGGCTAAACAATTTGAGGCAGTGGTACAATTGTAACTCTGTTGAGCTGTTTAGAGCAGCAGTGTCAAAGGTGAAGATAGCCGTGATGATAGCCAACCTTCTTAAAGGAGACGGCACTTAAAGAAGAAGTTAAAAGAAAGTTAGATTAGGAGAATAATTGTCGATGAAGTGGGACGAAGTCTCTGTTGATGCTGGTGTGACGATTAACACAATTGGGACTATTTTTCTTTTCCTTGACATAGTGGCATAGTGGACATAGTGGATATCTCCACTTCATGGTTTGTTCCAGTTTCACTTAAAAAAAAGAGAGAGAACATGTAACCCACCACTTACCCACGCAAAAAAAGAGGGCCAGGTGTGTACAATGCTATGAAATGTATGGGAAGAAAGTCAAAATCGTAGATTGAAAGAAAACAATGGCATCGCAAGTTATTACTATTTGTGACACTTGTGAAGGAAATCTCCACTTCTGCCGGAACTGTTTTAATGCCAAACATTCATCGTGTTTCAAATCATTGTTTGAGTTATTTTATTTATCACAAAAATATCGTTAGAATTGAGACGTTAATTTTTTTCAATATTAGTTTTGTATCAAGAAAAATGAATTGCGTTTGATATTTACTTGATGTTTATTTCTTTTCTTGTAAAATACTTTTAATATCTTTATAAGACGGTTTATAATAAAAAAATTTAACCAATATATTTATTTTGCACACATTTCAACCACTCATATATTTTTCACGTAAGACCCAGGCCAAAACTGTGTATACCCATAAATTTGTACAGCACCCTAATAACAATGCTGTTGTCAGTGTATCGCTAAGGACACACCGGGCCTGAGTTGATCACACCCGGTGTATCGATAGAGATACACCTGGCAGGGAAAGTGTTAAAGTTCTGTGTTGAAGGTTTTGGCTGATTTTTTTTTATTTTACAATGTATATAAAAATTAATCTACAAACCAATGATACAAATTCCAATTAAAACTATACAAAACTTACCTTTATTGCCAGTGTGTCCTCCTAGCCCAGTTTTTACAGAATCTACAGCAACATCTCGGATATAAGGTACATGTTCAGGTCTTACAAAAATATATAAGCATACACCGACAAGCTGCTGATAAGTCAGCAAAACATAAGGCCTATCTCTAGATAGTACTTTTTGTAACTCTGCAGCCCAAGCTTTAGCGTTTTCCGAACTAGAGTTAACGATGTTAGCAGCATTTAAATCTACTATTTCCTCAAAACCTATAGCGTAAATGTCTACTGGAATGGATTTGTGTGCGTCTGTATATCCAATGTCAACCAGGCTACCTTGACATTTGGTATGTGGATCTAACAACCAGTCCGAGAGCTGAATGTCTTTAAAAACTACACTACGAAAATGTTTTCCTCCATTTACATTGTATGTCCCTGCACCTACGCGAATAGGTATAGCTTCGGTATACTCAGTATAGCGTTTACACATTTCTCGCAGTACATGATTAGGAGCTAGAAATAAAAAATAGTGAGAATTAAAAACCAACTCGCCATAAGAAAAAAATGAAAACTGTGAATAAAACTCACTATTACAGATACTATGTGTAAAAATGGAAAGCTTTCGAAATGTAAGCCTACCCATTCCTAATATCCCTCTTCAATGTCATCAACTATGACACTATGGACGAACTTTTCTGATCAAATTCCTAATTGTATCTGAATTTCTCCATGGATGTTGGCATTTTCACCTGTGGCGGTCCGCTGTCGCAACCTCGTTGGTAAAAGTTTCTTACGGCTGTTTATAACTGTTAGGCGTATAATGGTACTGGTCGCTTCGGTATCCACCAATAATGTATGGTTTTTACCATTTATTTCTCCATCTATATATAAACTATCCTCCCGACATTTCAAAGAAGCTATTAGTACTAGATGGTATATAGTTTGACTAGATGTTCTCCATCTCTCTGCCAGACCCCGTCCTTCTCATAAAAATATGACATATTACTCTGGCTCTGAGCGGCTAATTTATTATCTTGCACAGTAGTGCTAATTGTTTTATAATGTTTCACAAAATATGCTATAAATTTTGAAAAAAAAAATGACTTACCGTGAAGAGTATTATAAGGCAAGAGATTTCTAGCTCGATCTGCCAATTCTGAAGATAAAGTAGAACCTACTAAAAGAATATCGATAGCTTCTTGCTTAGAATTATCTAATAGATTGTTTTGAATAGTCCTAGCAGCTGACCTCGCGCCATCCATTAACTAAAAAAACATTTTGATTACCTTTGGATTTGAAAAATATTTTGTTTCTTGTAAATTTTCGGCTTACTTTTGATCCTCCTTGGATTGCACCCGTGCCTGCATATATTTTACTAATTTCGTTGCCGTTATTTATCCACATTTGCTTGAAAACTTCTTCTAGCCTACTCTTTTTTTCTAACATCTGCATACTTTTTAATTGCCAAGATAGTATCTGGAAGATTATTGAAACTAAGAAAAGAAGTCAGTTAGTCATTAGTTAATATTACCTCTAGGCCAATAAATGTCTGGACACAATTTGTCCTGTCCAAACAGTCCAAGCAATTTGTACGGATAGTGCCCTTTTGCAAACTAAAAAATATAACTCTTAGGTAAATATTTCTCATGATAAGATTATTAAAAATAATAGTTGTCATACAGAAGTTATACAAGTACAAAATATATACAATTTTTTGCTATCTACTACATGTATATCTGGTTTCAAATGCGGTGGCGAGCAGTTTCACGAAATGTTTTATCGCGTAGACGCGTAATAGAAACAGATATGCAATGGCGTTTTAATATTAGACAATTTAAATATTGTAACGCTCACTTAAACAGTAAATGAAACTGGCTTTTACAAAGATTTTTTATCTTT
Organism: Diabrotica balteata; assembly: GCA_918026665.1. Classification (NCBI taxonomy): domain Eukaryota; kingdom Metazoa; phylum Arthropoda; class Insecta; order Coleoptera; family Chrysomelidae; genus Diabrotica; species Diabrotica balteata. The sequence goes on from OU898285.1 coordinate 76,037,264, forward strand.
AACCGTAATTATTTAGTTATTACGGACCTACGGGGAACTAATAAGAATAGTTTCGAGAATTTCTAACCAATAGATTTGAAAAGAGTTTAATTCTATCTCATTATGTTTTCCAGTCTTATAAAGAATTTATAGAATGGAGACGGTCACGTGTATGTACGAGTAAACAGATCAGATTGAGACCGGAATACAAAGGAATAGTTTACAAATATTTAAATATATACAAATACTGTTTCATGAAGATAATCGAACCAATATCAAACAACGTGTGAGTGAAACCACTGGAGTACGAGGTTTGTCTTTTTAATTTTGCATATAGTCGCTTAGAGGGTGCCACCAATAAAACCTTCCGCCACAAATGTAATCTCAACCTTTTGTAAGTATAAATCGAGAGTTTCACTACGATACAACAAGTCGTGTAGATACAGTGAATTTTTGAATTTAGCAAGTCGGTCGAAAAATGGATTTTACCCGAGAACATTTTCGAGCAACGATTTTTTCGGAAATATTCGGAAATGATTATCCTAACAACAATGTCTCGCTGAAATGGTTTCTGTGTTTAGGAATGAAGCATCACACCAATCAACTATTCTCCGCTGGTATTGCGAATTTCAACGTGGTCGCTCCAGTCTTAGCGACAAATCTAGGCCAAGTCCACTCAAAACAGCAGTCATACAGCAAAACATGATGCGGTTTATCAGCTAATTAAGGATGACCGCCGTGTAACATACCGGGAGACAGAGACATCTGAGCATTTCAAAGATCTCGATCCAAATCTTGGATTTACTCCTACGAACCGGAAAATACACGTCAATAGGCTGTGTGGGTGTTTTCACGATGAGAAAAAACCAACAAAAGTGATCCGTTCTCGGTGTCAAAAGTGTGTCAAGGAAAATGGTTGCAACTTGTGTGTCAAAATCTGGTCATGTAGCACCAATTGCTTTAGAAAATCGAAGAACTGTTACTTTTGATTACAATATAAGCGTTTTTTACCAGAAGTTATCGCGAAACTCAGACAAAGCAACACACAACAACGAATCATCCTACATCAGAAAAATGCAAGTGCTCAAATTGCCCAAAAGACAATAGAGTTTTTGGAGCTTCAAAACATCGATTAAACATTTTAATCATTAAATGATTTGACTTGATAAAATAAACATTTTTCTTCAATTTAGTGCTTTCAGAATTCATGTAAACTCAATAGTTTACGCATAATAACGTTGTAAATAAAAACTATTAAATGAAACTTGTTGAATATAAGTAACAAGTCTTCACCTTTAGTACTTAAAATCAAATAGCGATCTTACATTGGTTATATATTGTTTTTAAGTAAAAAATGATGTTTAATCTTTTGGATACCTTGTTAATTACATGTTGTTATCACCAAATGTATCAAAAGCAGTTATTAGATACATGTATCAACAAATGTCATGGAAAAATCGTTAGTTCCCTGTTCTAACAGTAGAAAGGATAATTCAACAAGCGAATATGTTAACAAACGCAAATTCAAATAATTTATAAGAATTTTCAGCTACAATATCTGCTAAAAGGAAATCAACTGTAACAGACTTGAGTGACTACGACAAACAGTTCATTAGAAATCCAAGTTACAATTTTCTGAAATTTGCCGTGTATCATTGAGGCTTTTTCAGAAAAGGCTGAAGAGGCGTATGAGTGGACCGGAAGTGTGAGTTTTCTCCAACGGATTGCAAAGTATTTGGGATTTAAATGTAAGAAAACGAATGATGATGGGCGGTTATTAATGTAACAGAATTGCATTCGTGTGAATATATAATAGAAAAAGATAACTAATTATATATCTTTGTGAAATTAGAGCAGTATTATGATTTTATATCTACTTAACAAACAAAAAAAGCAAGGGGGCTCCTCTAGAGCTTTCGCATAAAAAACATCTTCTTCTTCTTAAAGTGCCCTCTCCTCAATGAAGGTTGGCTACTACAATTTTAAACTCTTCTCTATCTTCAGCTGTTCTTATTAGCTGTTCAAAATTTAGCCCTGTCCATTGTCGGATGTTTCTGAGCCACGATAGTCTTTTCCTTCCTAGGCCTCTCTTTCCCTCGATTTTTCCTTTCACTGTAAGTTGGGCATATTGGTACTTATTATTTCTCAGTATGTGGCCTAGGTATGATGTTTTTCTAACTTTTACTGTGTTAAAAAGTTCTCTTTCCTTGCCTATTCTATGCAACACTTCTTCGTTTGAGGTATGCGATGTCCATGAAATTTTGAGTATTCTCCGGTAGATCCACATTTCAAAGGCCTCCAATTTATTTACGGTTGATATTTTAAGGGTCCACGTTTCAACTGCATATAGAAGAGTCGACCAGACGTAGCATTTTGATAAACGTAGTCGAATTTCGAGTTTTATTCGAGAATCACAAAGCAGTTTTTTAAATTTTTTTGAAAGATTTTCTGGCCTGTTCTATTCTCGATCTTATTTCTTGATTAGGATTTAGGCTGCTATCGATCCAACATCCCAGGTACTTAAATCTATTGACCTGTTCTAAGATGTGCCCATTTATTGTGCAAGGTTGAGGTACGTTTTGGTTTTTTCGGATTGACATCACTTTGGTTTTTTTAATGTTTATTTTCATACCAAATTGCTCACAGGTCGAGTTGGTCTTGTCGATTAGTCGTTGTAGACCTGACTCAGAATCCGCAATTAACACTGTATCATCGGCGTATCTGATTCTGTTGATATTTACGCCATTCACATTGACTCCATCATTGGAATCCCCCAATGCTTCTTTAAATAGAAACTCGGAGTAAAGATTAAACAGCAGAGGCGACAGAACACATCCTTGTCTAACTCCCCTCCTAATTTCTACTTCTGCGGATGTGGAAACTTCGATCCTAACTCTGGCGTTTTGGTTCCAGTACAAGTTTTTTAAGAATTTGATGTCTTTTCCATCTAAACCGACTTCTTGCAAACGTTCTAATAGTAGGTCGTGTCTTACTCTATCAAATGCTTTTTCGAAGTCTGTAAAGCATATAAATATATCTTTCTGTTGGTCGTAGCATTTTTGGGCGAGAACTAGTAAACTGAACAGGACTTCTCTCGTTCCCATGCCGGCTCTGAATCCAAACTGATCGTCTCCGATGATTGTTTCGCACTTTCTATAGATACGATTATGTGCGATTTTTAGTAGGACTTTTACTGCATGACTCATAAGGCTTATCAGACGGAACTCATTGCAGTGTTGTGGGTTTGGCTTTTTTGGTAGTGGGATGAATATTGACTCCAGCCAATCTTGGGATATTTTACCTGTATCATAAATGCGATTGAATAAAAGGACAAATATTTCGATATTTTCTTCATCATCATCATCATCAGTGGTGCTACAGCTCTAGTTGAGCCTTGACCTTCCTTGAATATACCAAATGTATGCGGCTAATATTTTTCCAACTATTGAAAGCCTTCGAAGTGAATTAGTTCGAAAGTACATTCTCTCGTGTTCAGCAACAACACTTCGATTATTTCTTAAAGGCAATAATTTTAAGTACAAAACTATCGACAAGAGACAGACATTAATGGAAAGTACTAGAATAATTTCTTTAAGAAACAATTATATCAGACAGATAACTGAGTATCGAAAAATGAAACGAAATATTGTTTATTTAGATGAGACCTGGTATGATACTCATGACACCGTGAAAAAAAAGTTGGACAAATAATAACAAAAAGTGTTTCAACTCAGTACCGCCCAATAAAGGAAAGAGAATTATAATTTTACACTGCGGTGGAGAAAATGGATGGGTCGACGATGCAATATTAATATCTGCAAAACAAATTAAAAACGCGTCTCTGGATTATCATGACGATATGGAAAGTTCAATTTTTGAATCATGGTTTGAAAAATGTCTTCTTCCGAAATTACTTAAAGATAGTGTGATTATCATGGACAACGCATCATATCATTCAAGATTAATGAAAAAAACTTCAAATAATAGTTGGAATAAATTAAAAATTCAGGATTTTTTATTCACGGAAGATTTGTATTTTGAGACATCTTATATTAAAAAGCAATTGTTGGAGGTTGTTCATAGTAAACAGTACGAAAAGGAATATGTTGTTGACAACTGTGCTCGTAGTAACGGGCATACTGTGTTTAGACTTCCTCCTTATTATTGTACATTGAACCCAATAGAGTTAATATGGGCTCAAAAAGGAAATATAATGAGAAGAAACGTTGCTCCAAAATTTTTTGTCTATTGTTCTCCAGTTAATTAGAAGAGAAGTCACAAAAATTACAGCAACCAACTGGAAAAATGTAATAAAAATAAAACATGTGATCGGAGTGGAAAATGACTATGTTAAATATTTACCAGCATTAACCAAATTACATATAAATTTAGATGATACGAGTGATATTAGTGATAACAGCGATTCTGAGTAGATAGTAAGAACTTATTAGGTGTTAGTTGAAACCTTTATTTCTATTTTAATTGTAGATATTCTCATTTTACTTATATATCTTTGAAAACAGGGTATAAACACACTTCTTGATAGGACAAAAATTATTAATGTTTTAGGGGAGGATGTCAACTGAAACTGTCACTGTCATTCTCGCTGAATAACTACTATTATTAACAATGTTTTATATAGATATATATATAGATTATTTTACAATAAGTTCTGTTCAGTCGAGTCGATTAGTGTTATCACTCTCAAGATATATCACAGAAGTTAAAAACACCGATATTTTTTATTTAAGCTTTATAGAAAATGAAACTTTTTGGTAAATAAAATTAAATAAAAGTAAAAACTTTTATTTAGTTTAAAATTAGATATCTACGCTACTGTTCTACTACTATGTACTACAATAAAGGAGTGGTAACTCTAACAGCGTTGCCATTTTACTAGTATTTTGCTTGTTTTGGTCTCTGTAAATTTTCTCACGAAATTACGTGCCAACTATACCAATAGTTATAAAAACTCGAATATACGTATTACCTTAAAAATTTCTTGATTTCAATAAACTTGTTGGATAAAAGATATGATAATGACAACTACTTACCTATGAACTGTACTTCTATTTGCATGGTAAAAACCAAACTCATTTAACTGCTGTTCAAGCTTACTTTTCAGTTTCTGTAGGTTTGCCTGATTTCCTCCACGACACTCCTGGTGATAATCGAATACTATGTGCGGCACATCACTATGTATTGATTCTTTGTGGTGTTTCTATAAACATCAAGTTCAGAAAATTGCATCACATATTTCATAGTACATTAATTTTTAATTTCATTTTATTTCATAGTACATTTTAATATTAAAAACACTCTGGAAAACTTAAAAACAAGACTGACTAGACAAACTAAACTTTAAAAAACCGCAGATGACGTAATATGCAGTGAAGACAAGCGATAGAGCACACAACTTTGTTTTCTAATGTTTCAATGATATCTGTAAGTCAATGCACTTGGTCAATAGCCAAAAGATTACTTCTGAAGTCAAATTGATGGAATGTTATCAGATTTCTCTAGTTCAAGATCAATTACGCAAACAACATCATCGTTAATAATTAAACGGGCCGATATCACTCTGTTGTTTGGTACCATTACGACTTCGGCTCTTTTCCATGTATCTAGTAATTTCCAAATTTGGTAATGTGACCAAAGTATTTCTTTGAAATCTCCTCAAAATCTCTCCGGTTATCAGGTAAAATCACTTTTTCTAATAGGAACTTGAGATATTGGACGATGGTGAATATATGGTCTTGTGTGTTGTGTCCTTTCCTGAATCCACTTTGTACGTCCTCTAATTTATGTTCTATTTCTTTTCTGATTTTCCTTTCTATTATGGTTTCGTATACTTTTGCTGCTACACATAGTAGTGATATACCTCTATAGTTCTTACAGTCTCTTGTGTTTCCTTTCTTGTATATAGGTATAATTACTGCATTTGTCCATTCTCTGGGTATTACTTTTATCTTCCATATTAAGTTATATATGTATAACAATTTTTCTTTTGCTTTTACTCCTATATATTTCATCATTTCTGGTGCTACTTCATCGCTTCCTGGTGCTTTTCCAATCTTTATCTTTCTTATTGCTTCTTCCAGTTCTTCTTTTTCTATAGTTTCTGGATTTTCCATGTTTCTCATGGATACTCTCTTGATGTGGCTTGCCTTCTCTGAAGTGTTCCCTCCATCTTTCCATTATTGTCTTATCGTCTTTTATTATTGTTCCTTCCTTGTTCATTATTTGTTTTAGTTTCGTTTCTTTGTTGCTTCTTAGGGTTTTCAGTGTTCTATAAAATAATTTTACGTTTTCTGTGCTGTTTTCTTCCATTTTTTCTCCGAATTTTTCCCAACTTTTCTTTTTCTCTTTCTTAACTATCTCTTTAGCTTTGTTTCTTTGTCTCTTATAATTTTCATATTTTGGTTGTGTTTTGTCTTTTATGTATTCTTTCCATAACTTCTTCTTTTTTTTTATTTCTCTTTTCACTTCATCGTTCCACCAAGATGTACGTCTCCCTCTGTTGTTATTTCTTGTAGTTCCACATATTGATTTAGCTGTTTTTATCATCGCATTTTTATTTAAGCTTATTATATTTTAATTAATGATATAGATGTTTGATCTAATATAAAATCTATCTATCTACATAAGGATTTTTACAGCTGTCGCCGCCTTCCTTCTTTCAGCCAACATCTCCAGTCCTTTCTGTTCTGCCATTCTCCATCTCTAAGTTCTCGTCTTTCCATGGCCTCGTCCACTTCATCCCTCCATGATCTTCGGGGTCTACCTCGTTTCCTCCTTCCTATTGGGCTCCAATCCGAAATCTTTGCTATCCACCTTGTATGATCTGTTCTTCTCACATGTCCATACCAAATTAAACGTTTTTCTTCGGTGTAGCTGAGTACGCCTTTTTCTATTGCCATTCTTCGTTTTATCTCCTCATTTCTGATGCGATTTATTTTTGTCACTCTGCAGCTTCTTCTCATGAACTCCATTTCAGTTGCTGTGATTTTGGACCTGTTTCGTTTATTTATTACCCAATTTTCTGCTCCATAGGTCATTATACTGCGTACCAAGGTGTTATCAATTATATGTTATAAATTATATATATTTATATGTTAATATAAAATGTATTTCATTATTAAATAACAGAAATATATACCTGGAATTCCTGACTCAGATTAGCCTCTCCTTCTTTACTACCTATTAAACTAGTTCCTAATAAATTTACAATGATCTGTTTTCCATATCGAGCTTTTATAGTAGTCATGTGCCTGTTAAATGCAGCTTTGGAAGTCTCATATCCCCTAGAAATTCTTACTTTATGAGAGCCGACCTGCAATATTTACAGTTTATTACATTTAAACACAAGACATACCTTTTATATATTTTACTTACCTGTACTCCCGGTTGTTCCCAAAATAAAGGAACAGAGCCTCTTGTTTGAATATACGATGAAATTTCATTATCCAAAAATATCACCTGTTCAGTCTCAACAAAATTAGCTACATGTCCCTCATCATTCGTACCCCTAACATTAAATCTAAAATATAGACGCATTAGAAATTATGCTACTTGTTTATTGAAGCAAAAGCTTCCACACAGTTTAAAATCTTACCTTGTTCCGGCTCTTTCACAGCTTAATCTAGAAATGATAGCAGCCAGTGCAATCTTAGTACCTACATATACGGTTCTCATTTCAACTGAGCCACACATTGCTTTGACTAGCCAACTATTACAGTCTACACCAAATCTCACTAAATGTACATGTAACATACGATTCCTACAAAAAATAATATCAATGTACCGGGTGGTCCAATAAGCCGATCGCTCGGCTATATATAAGGAAAAAATTCCTTAGTAAAAGTGGCCAAGAGAAATCGCTGGAAATAACTTTCAAGTTTCTAGGTTAACCGCTAGGGGGAGTAACCTGTGAAGAAAACTTTGAAAACCAGTTTTTTTAGAAATATGCCCAATTATACCAAGTGTTAAATAAATAAACTAGAAAGAGGCCTTAATTCTTCACAAAGTTTTTCAAGTACTTTTTTTTATTTTTTTTTTTTCAAATAAAGGGTGGGGGAGAGTGGGGAAGTATTTGTGGATAAATACCTATAACTTTGGATTGGATTAACCGATTTTAACGAAATTAGTGTCATTAGAAAGAGTGTGGATGAATTAATTTACATCTGCTATAAAATAATTGCATTTAGTTTTAATTGTCATAGGTAGAGGGTACTTTTGAATAGAAAAAAATAAAATTAGTTTTTCTTCAAAATGTTTAATGGAAACACCTATTTATTGTAAACTATAATGGAACTGGATTAAATTCGTAACAAAATGGCGCAAAATGCATGTTAATAGCTTTTGTCGAACTCGAGACATGAATAAAAAAGCATAAACATAAGTAAGTATAGTATTGACTCACCCTGTATTATAAATTAAATTAAAAAATAAGTCAGTAGGTACTTTCAAATTTTTTTATAGTAAAAGAATCTTAATGTTGATACCTATTTTAACCATTGGTATTTTATATGATTAAAAATAGTTTTTTCGAAAGTGTTATATTATAATTCGAATTGAAGATTGCACTTTTTTTAATAGATATTAATATTGGTAATATCAGTAATTAATAATGAGTACTAATAATCCGTGATGAGTATATCAAATGCAGAATTGTATCATATGATTGGAGTTTATTTCGAATGTCACCAAAATGCCGCTATTGCCTCACGTATATATTCTGTAAGATATCCAGATAGGAGACATTATGGCAAAGAAGTATTTGAAAGAAAAGTAAGAAGATTACGAGAAACTGGTACTTTTCATAGTCCTTGTTTTAAACTATGTAGTAGAGGTATGACCGAAGATAATACAATCAATGTTCTTGCTTTAATTCAACAGAATCCACATATAAGTAGTCGGCAAATCTCTATAGAATTAAACATACCCAAAACTACTGTTCTAAGAATTTTAAAACATCACAGGTTGGTTTTTCATATTATAAAGTGAACGTTTAGGTCAGAAACTTGGAATTCCCTTTAAACTTTAGATTCAACTGTTATTTTAATGTTCCAATAACAACGGCAACACGGCGCTTTCATCCTTTTATCCGTTTCTTAAAAATACTTATGCACGATTTATCTTGTGAAACAATTGTAGATTTTTCAAGATTTTTGTAAATATAGTGGTTTCTTTTTCACCAATATTTGTTGTTCTGTTTTCTTTAGACTGCATCCTTATCATATAGTTCTCTACCAAGTTTTACATGAGAGATTTTGATGCAAGGCTGGATTACTGCAATTGGATGTTAGGTCTGCTAGAAGAACAATCGCGTATCATATCAAAGATTTTATGAACAGACAAGGCTACGTTTAATAGTGCGGGTGGTGTTAATCTGCATAATATGCATTATTGGGCTAAAGAAAATCTGCATTGGATACATGAGGTGCAGGTTCAAGGTAGAAGGAGTCTTAATGTTTGGTGTGGTATAGCTGATGGAAAGATCGTAGGTCCATATTTCTTTAATATAACTTTAAATGGCGAAAATATTTGGATTTTCTGGAAAATCAGTTGCCTGTTTTATTGGAAGATATTTCCTTACAAACAAGAAGAGATATGGTATTACAACCTGATGGGTATCCTGTGCACTTTTCCAGATGAGTTCGAGATTATTTGTATGCAAGTGATCCAAATAAATAGATTGCAAGGGGAATCTCCAGACTTAACATATCTGGACTTTTATCTGTGGGGAAGATTGAATGACTTAGTATACCAAACTTGACCAACCACGCGAGTCGAGATGAAACAGCGCATTATAAACAGAATAAATAGTATATCAACAGCTGAGATTGAAGCAGCTGTTAAGTCTACGCGTGAAAGAATACATCTTTGTGTGAACAATGATGGAAAACAATTTGAACATTTAATTGGACATTAAGTTTTAATGATCGAGATGTTTGTATAATTTTTCACATATTTAATTTTCAATTATAATAAAAGGTGAGTCAAAAAGTGCAATCTTCAATTCGGATTATAATATAACACTTTCGAAAAAACTATTTTTAATCATATAAAATACCAATGGTCAAAATATGTATCAACATTAAGATTCTTTTACTATAAAAAAATTTGAAAGTACCTACTGACTTATTTTTTAATTTAATTTATAATACAGGGTGAGTCAATACTATACTTAATTATGTTTATGCGTTTTTATTCATATCTCGAGTTCTACAAAAGCTATCAACATACGGTTTGCGCCATTTTGTTACGACCTTTATCCAGTTCCATTATAATTTATATTAAATAGGTGTTTCCATTAAACATTTTAAAGAAAAATAAATTTTAATTTTTTCTATTCAAAAGTACCCTCTACCCAAGACAATTAAAACAAAATTCAATTGTTTTATAGTAGATATAAATTAAATCATCCATACTCTTTCTAATGACACTAATTGCGTTAAAATCGGTTGATCCAAACCAAAGTTATAGGTATTTATCCACAAATACTTTCCCACTCTCCCCCACCCTTTATTTGAAAAAATAAAAAAAAGAACTTGAACAACTTTGTGTGGAATTTAGGCCTCTTTCTAGTTTACTTATTTAACACTTGGTATAATTGGCATATTTCACAAAAAACTGGTTTTCAAATATTTATTCACAGGTTACGCCCCCTAGCTGTTAACCCAGAAACTTGAAAGTTATTTCCAGCGATTTCTCTTGACCACTTTTACTAAGGATTTTTTTTTCCTAAAGTTATAACATGAATAGTTTCTGATATATAGCCGAGAGATCGGCTTATTGGACCACCCGGTACATTAAATTTTGAAAATACATTTCGATATATTAGGAAATTGGTAGAATTGAATAGCCTGAAAGCAAAAGAAGAGATGTACAAACAATATGTAGGTTCTAGAAAGTAATAAAGATATTGAACCTGTAGTTTTCAGGAAAACAATTAAAACAGTCAAAATCATGTTTGATTAAGTGAATGGCCTAATTCAAATGCAAACAAATTAGGAATTACTGGAACAAACAGGGAAATAAATAGGAATTGCCTGTGAATAATAAAAAAAACCTTTTTTATGTATACTTCGGTGGTTCAAATTTATTTGCTGTTGTATCATCTAATTATTTCCTTCGTCCTTCTATTAGGTTAAATGTAAAAGTATTTTCTACCTCTTGTTCCTCCTCATCAGCTATTAGGGCATAAATTTGTATTAAATTGAGTTGACAATCAATGGCTGTTCATAAGCTGCACCAAAATAATTCTTTCGGATATCGGAAATTGGCAGTCATAAAAAATAAAATCGAGGAAAAAGCGAACATGGCAGACGAACAGATCAGACAAATAATTGGAGAAGTCTATTGAATATGGAAAACCTACATACATGTGCTTTGTGGATTTAAAAAGTGCTTTTGACATGGTTGACTGATAAGTTCTTCTTAGAGTGCCATATCCCTACGGAACGTCGGCGACTACCAAGCTTATAATATCATTATACTGATCTCGGTCTTGCGCTACGTGTAGCAATTGATCCGCTGTCAAACCTGTCCACTGCCGCAAATTCCTCAACCAAGAGAGTTTCTTCCGTCCTATCCATTTCTTTCCTTCGATTTTACCGTTGAGAATTAGCCGAAGGAACTCATATCTTGGTCCTATGATTATATGTCCAAGATATTCTAGTTTACGCCTCTTAATAATATTTAATAGAGTTCGTTGATGTCCCATTCTTCGAAGAACTTCTTCGTTTCTGGTTCTGCTAGTCCATGGAATTTTTAGTATCCTATCGAAATGACATCTTATATATTGAATATTGAAGTTTATTGAGCTCAGAGTTCAGTTTTCAGTTTACCTCTAGCAGGCACAACTGAATTTTCTTGTCATATCTGGCTATCTCTGCTTAGTTTACCCTTCAATCAATATTAAATAGATATTAAGAAATAGTAACAAAACTTTAAGATATTTGTAAACAGTTATGATTTACAGCATCGAATTACGAAGTTTAAAAATGCAATACCAAATTATCCATTTGCTAAAATTGTAATAACTTAACAGATAAATAAGACTAAAATAATAAAACCTTTTCATGGTAATATTACTCAAAGAAAAAAATCCATACGGAAATAATTTAGTGACAATTTTTAATAGAAAAGGGCAGTTAAAAGAAGAATGATACTAACCAGAAGAACCTGTGGTCTGTATTAGAGGTTTTACTTCTTCTCTGTGCACACAAAGTTAGATCTAGAGGAGTACCTCCTGGAGCACATGGATGTGAAAAGTAGAATGTACCAGAATTAAGCAGTTTTCTTACCTAAAAAATAATTAAAATGTTTTTCTCTGCCTTATATATTTTATATTTTAATAATGTTTACTTATATAAAGAAAGTTAGTATATATATATATATATATATATATATATATATATATATATTTATCTATCAAGTATGTATACACTTGATAGATGCAATAAAATGGCAGTAGAGAATGTCTGAAACTAAATTCAATTCCAATGCAGCTAAGATCTTCTTTTTAACGGTGTCAAAATGAAAACAAATTTAAATACAATGCCAATACGGTTCCAAGGGGAACGCATCCTCCAAACGAACACCCATGCTTATGATTTTATTTATTTATTTATTTATTTATTAACAGGATAAACTCAATAACAGTAAAAATACAATAATGCAGAATTAATAAACTTATGAAAGTACAAGAGACCTCTTAAGTTAACTCAAACTCATGTTAAATAGGTTTATATCTGAGTTATTCAACAATCTGATATATCTGTGTATCGTAAAACGGGGTTACTTTGCACTGAGCAGGGTAACTTTGCATAAGTACAAGAGTTGCTGCTGAAGCCTTTAATATTCCAAGGAGAACTACTTCTTACAAATTAAAAGGAGTAAACGCTGGAAAACATGGATGCCAATCAATATTCTCTTATGAAGAGGAAAGGTGCTTCATACAATGCATTCATAGCCTTGGTGATGCTGGATTTCCTGTTACTGGAATGAAATTACGACAAATAATATCAAGACTCATTTAAATCGCCAAGGAAAAAATAACTCGCTTTAAGGATAATACTCCTGGTATGGATTGGGTCAAATCATTTTCAAGTTGTCATAAGGATCTTTTAACGGTTTTTAATAAGGAAATTTAAAACAAACATTAACTGGTGTGCAGCCACATGCTATTTTTAATTAAGACGAGACGACCTTAACAGATGATCCCGGACAAAAAACGGTATTAACTAAACGTGGGGTTAAATATCCTGAACGAATTTGTAACTTCTAAAAATAGCATTTCTCTTATGATGTGTGGAAATGCAGCTGGTGAGCTACTACCTCCTTATGTGGTGTACAAATCCAAGCATTTGTGGGACACCTGGACTGAAAATGGTCCCTCTGGTACGCGTTATACAAATACTGCATCTGGTTGGTTCTAATCACAGACATTTGCAAATTGGTTTAACACTATTCTATTGCCCAGGCTTGAAAAAAAATTCAGGGAAAGAAGGTCGTTTTAGGAGACAATTTGTATTCTCATATTAATGTTGAAGTCCTGGATTTGTGTCGAAAACACGACATTCATTTTATATGTTTGCCTCTGAATAGCACCCACGTTACACAACCGCTAGATGTTACACTATTTGCCACAATGAAAAAGGCCTGAAGGAAAATTTTATCTGAATATAAGGAAACTCATGTGGGAAGTAGATCAAATATACTTAAGAAACAGTATTTTCTAACGCTTTTACCATCATTAATCAAAAAAATACAAAAGAATAGCGATGAAATATTAAAGTTGGGATTTAGGAAATGTGGTATCGTTCTTTGTGATATAACACTGCTCTTGGAGTGGTTAAAAACAACTCAGCAATCTAGTGTGATAACTGATAGTCATACAACAAATAATAATAAATCAAGTTCGTCAGATATTGAAAACACTTTTATTCAATATTTAAAAGATAAAGAAAGGATGTGGGAGGAAAAAGAAAACAAATGTTCCAGCTGGACAAAGTATTGCCCATTCTGAAATTAGTTTAGAAGATCTACCTGAAGCATATACTTCCACACTTCATCAAGCTGTTAAGCCAGAAATCTTAGATGATTCAGAGAACGATATTGCTTTGGATGACCACTTTCCACTGCAAGAGATGGAGCTTCAATTCAATTGTTTCTTACATATCTACTTCTGATTTTATTTTTAATTATTGTTAAGAATATGATTTTATGTTGAATAAAATGTTTTATTTCATTTGGGTTCTTGTAATGCCAAATGTTGAAATAAATCTGTTATTTCATTTTAAGAGTTTATTATTAAAAAACAAATCAACAAGGAAGAATTTATAAGAATAATAAGAGATAAAGATAAAAATGTATGTACAAATAGGGCAAGTAGGGAAAACAAAAAATTTTAGGATTGATAATAAAAGTTTAATATTACGAATTAGAAATCTCTTTTTTTGCATATTATTGCCATAAATTTGATACTTTTCCCTGTATAATTGTTCCCTTTTTGGAATTGTAATACCCTTTCAGGTAAAAATGGTCAAAAATCTTCAAAAATACATAACACAATACATACACAATAATTACATGATTTGTGAATGCGCTTTTGCAATATTTTAGAAATTTTTCCATAGGGATAGTATTTTTCAGGGAGACCAATTTCCTTCCCTCTGTATATATATACTTTTTGTAAGCTTTTTATTCTTGCATTTATTTATTTTTTATCCTTTTATGAATCAATATTTTCTTCTATTTATTTGTCTATAATGTAATTTTTATAATTTTTTGTTTGTTGTTATTAATCCATATATATGTTCATTATAATTATTTGATGACAAATAAAATTGATATTGTATTTGAAAATCAACATATGTAGCATAAAAATAGACTTATCTATTTAGTGTTAACTCATTAATAATATAATTGCCTTATCAGGCAATTCTTTTAAAACAGATTAAATCTTTTAAAATGTATTGAATATACAAAAACGAAATAGTATGTTTATTTACATTTGAAATAATTGAACAGTTGGCATAGAAGGTTAAAATTTAAGCGTTTTTGGGATGTTTATCAAAAGCTATAAACAGTTTACCAAAAAGAATAGTAAAATATGTTTCTAGTTTATCATATCGAGTTTCTAAACTTTTTCAACTATCTTGACTATATCTATATCAAAAAAACTTTTTCAATTATCTCTGAAGTGCATTCGTGTAGTACAAAAGAAGGTAATTGAGGGGGATTCATTTACAGAAAAGCGAGGAACACATGCCAACAGATCCCACAAATTGGCTCCCAATATTCATGACTTGCTTAAAGAGCATTAGGAAACTATTCCGTTTAAGAAAAGTCATTATTCCCAACACAAATCTGAACTAAAATATTTTGAGAATCCTGAATTAAATATTAAAAAGCTGTATGAGCTTTTTGTACAATACTATAAAGAAAAGACATGCACAAATCTAAAGATGAAATACAAGACATACTTTCAGTATTTTAAGTCACTGCATTCATACAGTTTCAACAATCCCAAAACAGACATATGTGATTTCAGCACAGAATGTCAACAAAAACTATCTATTAATCCTAACGATGCCTGTGCAATTTCCTATTGCCTTCACAATGTGAAAGTAAAGCGACATATAGCAATGAGAAGGAATCAGATAGAAAAAAGTAAAACTGACAGTAGTTGTCTTGTTATTGAATTTGGCTATGGACAAAATCTACCAGTTCCAAAACTCAACGTAACAGTGCAGTTTTATCAATGTCTACTTTGATGTTATCTCTTTAATATACATATTCACAATGATGGGTTGTCTTTTATGTATACATTTATGGAAGGACAAGGAAAAAAGATGCGCCGATTCTGTTATTTCATTCATCTATGACTGCTTGTGCAAAACAATTAATGGCGATGTCACTGAAATCATTTAAATATACCCATTTACAAAGATTTAACCTCATTCCTTTAACCAGTGCGATCGCAATTTTGGGCTGGTAAAGTAATCTTTAAAAAAGAAGGAATAGATAGGGACGGCAAAGCCATATTTGAAAGCAATAGTGCATTGTCAGAAAAATCCATCTCCTTTTAATGTTGTCATGGACAGAACGCTAATTAAAAATTGGACTGAAAGTTTAGAACTACTCATTCTAAAAAGCCAAAAACAAAGGGACTTGTTTTCAGCATTCAACAGTATGCACAAATGAAATACAAGAAAAGATGGAACATTGGTTTGTTCTCAAACATACATGGAAAATTACATACCATTCACAACTTGGAAAGGAAGAAACATAAACACAAACATTGCTCTTCAAACTGTTCCAGTCGTTGGAATAAAGCCGGAGAAAGAAAAAGAGGTGAGAGATCTATTTTCGTTTTTGTCCCAAGAAGACGAACAATGGATATGCTGGATACTAGAAGAAGTTTCTGTATAACTTTCTTTGTATAGTAATAACTTGTTTTAATGTTTATTTTTTATATCATTTGCCAAAATAAAGATTTTCTTAAACTTATTTCATACTTTCGCAAATGATCTGTGGAAAAAGGGCCCATGACAAGCTAATGTAAAAAATTATATTTACATAAAAATGTGTCTATATCTTTAAAACATCTTATTGTAACTTTAGTTTATATACAATACTTTTATTTTAGCTTTCAATAAAGTTCAAAGTTTTAATCTTTGTTTTCAAAATACTTGTTAAATTTTCAATTGCGTTTTTCTCAAAAGTGCCATTTGGCATATGGGCCCTTTTTCCGGAAATGGCCTCAATTCTACAATATATTGTTTTTTTGTGGTTTCCACTTTTAACCATTTACCTCTGAACAAATCAATAAATTAAGATTAATAGTAACCTTATATTTGCTTTATTTCAAAATTCCATTCCCTCCATTCTCTACTGTATTAAAAATATAACAAAGCTGTACACAAATGACAATGTCAGTCAGGACAGGTTATAGATGGCATTCAACTTGATCAAAATTATAGATTTGAGAAACTTACTTCTGCAACCCTATCTTCATTCTGTGAGTAATGTAAAGGTACAAACTGGGTTTGGGTTATACGAAATATCTCAGAATCTCCCATTTTTCCCACAGAAAAACATCCTACTATCATAACCAAGTAAAGTGTAGTAGTATCACTAGCATTTAGCTGGAGAACACCTAAACAGCCATAAGCATCTATGATTTTTGTATACTGCTTTTTTACAGCTTCTGTTTCTTGGACAGCTACAAAACATAACAAATAATGTAATAGATTCAATTAAAATTTATCATTGGCAAAAAGTGTGACATGTTTCAAAAATGTAGATGTTAGTTTTTAAGTCATTGATTGGGTTTAACCATTATTTAAAAATGATACAAAACCCAAAAAATTGTAAAATTTCTATTGTCTTATTAGGTGCAACTGTAATAATTAATGTAAATACTTGCTCTTCACAAACAGAGTTTTTAAAAACTTTTATGGTATCAAAATATTTTGCACAAATAAACCATAACTTTTAGAGCCAATAAAAAGATTAAAAACTAGGTAATTAATAACAGATGAGGTAAAACATGGGATCATAAAATAAATAAAAGGATTAATAATAGCAAAAAAATATGCCACATTATAATTTGTTATGGTAAAATAAATGAAAGTAATGATATACTGGAAGTGAAATCTTAATTTTAATACAACATAATTAATAAAATATCAGAAGTATTGGCATGAAAAATTTCTAAAGAAGCAAAATTTATTCAATTGGACACTCAAGAAATGTCAGGGGACAGGAGGAAGATGAAAAAGTGGTGCTCATATAATATGAAGTACTTAATGCAAAATATTTTACCCTTTGTTTTGATTTAAAAATTTGTAAAATGTTATATATTGCACTACTTATAAATGAGCGTAATTTTAGGTACTTACAGAGTACTGCCACTGCTTGGGATTCAAATAACAGCGTATTTTCTTCTCCTTTACGTTCTAGGAGAACACTATGGGGACTGGGAGGATCCGATTTTTCATAAACACGGAAACGTTTATACATAGCCATTTTACTTAATGTTAGAAATCCGTTAAAGTTAAAAGATTTGCCTTCTATTCGGTGATAATGTACTTGTTTTCATCTACTCTGTAACTATTGGACACCCCTCATTTTTAATCAAAATCAATTTTTCAGGATTTTACACAGCTGAGCGGTGACAGTAATGATTGACTGACATCACAATTCACTGACACTGACACCTTCTTTATTTTGACATTCACATGACAGCCTAAAAACGTTTTGCGCTTTGATGAGCACGTAGGAAGTATAAACTTTTATGTTAAAATAATTTTTAATAAATACGCCGAAGATGAAATTAATACAAATAAAGTATACATGTTATATGGTGACTATAAATACGAGATTCCAATGAATACCACTCAGCTGCGCCAAATATATGTAACTTACAATTCACTGCATTGTGTCTTGCATTTAGTACACATTGTGCGCGTGATGAATTTGCAGTTTTCAGCCGCACACCTCTTCTTGTCAAAACTCACTTCATCGGAAATTCTGCTGAATGACGCTTACGAGCAAGTAGCCACGTCTGTGGCCACTCTGACCGACATAAAGTAAAATATATTTTCATGAAAAATAATAGTATTGTATGTTGTTTACAAAACTATTGAGCATTTCAAACAGCATAATAGCATGTTTTATTTGAATTCTTACGGATTAAAGTCTAGTTTAGGGATTTTCACATGCAACAAGTCTATTTTAGCAAGTAATGTAGGTAGACTAGTAATTATATTCCAAAATCACTTTATTGTAGCTTTATTTAAGGTGAAAACGCCGTGTTACTTTCATATTTTAATGCTATTTAACATGTAATACTAAAATTTTTTTTTTATGGTGTAGCGATGGTGTCAAAATATCGGAGGAAGAGTCATCAGCAGTCAAGGGACCCCGCAGCGATCCAAAGAGCAATCTATGCCGTAAAGAAAGACATAATGCCGGAATCAAACGGCTGCTAAAACTTATACTGTGCCTAGGAACACAATAAAACGTTGCGTACGAAATAAAAATCAAGACGTCACTGACAATAAAAAAGTATTAGGCCATTTTTGAGCTGTTTTTAACGAAGAACAAGAACAGCAGTTGGGAAATTATCTCTTGGAGATGGAGGTACGTTCTTTTGGAATTACTGTAGCTGATTTGCGCAGCCTTGCTTACCAATTTACTGAATGGAATAACATCCTCCATGGTGTTAATAAAGAAACGAAATTAGCAGGAAAGATCGGGTAACTGGGTTCAGAAAGCGCCATCCTGTGCTTGTGTTAAGAAAACCTAAGGCGTCTGCAGCAGCAAGGGCGCAAGCATTTAACAAAACGAATGTAACCAAGTTTTTTGACATTTGGAGGATGTTCAGAAACATCACTTGTATCCTCCTCAGAGGGTTTACAATGTTGATGAAACTTAACTTATGACTGTACAGTCAAAGTCTTCAAAGGTTTTTGCTCTAAAAGGGCAATGGCAAGTCGGATCTGTTATATCTGCAAAGAGAGGTGTTCTCAGCACATTTTTAGTTTCTGTCAGCTGGGGGAGTTTTCATTCCTCCTTTTATCATTTTCTTTAGACAGCGGATGAAAGTGGAAGCTTTTGTTTGTCATCCTTAAGGGTAGATGCAAACTGAGATTTTCACACAATGGTTTGACCATTTCTTGAAGTTTATGAAGCCATCCGAAGACGACCCAGTTTTTCTCATACTTTATGGACATTCCACCCATACAAAAAATCTAGATTTCATCGAAAGGGCTAGAGAAATTCACACAACTGTAGTTTGCATTTCCCCCACCCCACTGTAGTCATAAGCTTGCAACTCGATGTTTCTTTCATGGGGCCCTTCACTTCTTATTATGTTCAAGCGATCGAAAGATTTTTCTTCAGACAGAAGATACTCCAACTATTGCGGTAAAGAGGTTTGGAAAATGTGGCATAGTTTCTATAAGCAGACAGAAGTTTACTGACGTGGATTTTGCTGCACTTACAGCTCCAAAAGTTGTAAATCAAGAACTGGGTGTTGAATACCAAGAGGAAACTTCTGCTGTGGTGCCAGAAAAAGATTTCTCGACGTCAAGAGACACCACTTGCAAGTAAAGGGTACCCGCCTTCTGGAGAGATAGATTTCCGACCAGCAACCTCTGCATCCAACGCTTCAATTCCTATGTTTTTCAATAACCACAGATAAAATGTCACTGTAGGATCTGGAGATCCAAACTCTACATTCGTTCTAATCTCAAAAGTCTCGCCAAAGCCAAGTACTTCAACATTCCAGCCCAGTCCACTGCCTTATTTCAGTACTACATGTGATTTAATCAGCAACTCCAAGGCAAGGGGCACTATACTATATACTTTTGCTGTAAGCCTACAGGATATTGTTCCAATCCCTAAAGCAAATATTTTCAAACGAGAAAATAAGCGAAAAAAGGACCAGCTGCAGTTTTGACCTCAAGCGCTTTCAAGATGGAACTAGTAGAAGCGCAAAAGCAGAAATAGAAGAAAAGGAAAGGCTTAAGAAAATAAAGCTGGAACTCAAAAAAGGAAAGCAGAGTAGCAAGAGGAATGCAGGACACTAAGAAAACTTTAAAGGAAAGAAGAAAACGAAACCAACTCGGTGTGAAATTTTCTTTTTCTACGATGGCAATAATGTTTTTATTTTGAAAATACACTTTCATTTAGTATTCAAATTCAGTTTAAATTCTGTATTTTACATGGGGCAAAGTTGCCACCTCATAGCCAGTTTGCCCACATTTTTCATAAAAAAGAAACAACAAAATCTAAGTGCAACGAAAAATTTTAAGGGGAATATGCAGCCCTAAATCCCCCCAAACTTTTGAGTGCGTTCAAATCAAATGAATTTTGTGGCATCATTAGTTTAACACATTGTCGGATTGCTGTTCTTGTTTGTCCTAATCTTTGTGTAATTTCTTCCTCTGTTGTTGCATTTTTCGTGATTATAAACCTTAAGTATTTGAATTTATCCTTTACTTTGATTGTTACGTTGTCATCAATCTATAGATCTTCTACGTCTTCTTCATTTGATAGGTACTCTGTTTTCGCGAGGTTAATATCTAGGCCAGCCTTGGTATATTCTCCTTGCAGATTCTTCATCATGTAGCTGAGGTCGTCTTGGTCTTGTGCAATCACTACTTAATCGTCTGCAAAGCTTAACGTATACCTATAGGTATTTGTTCCGTACCGGTACTCCCATTTCAAGGTTCCAAGACCCTATCCCAATTTTTATAACCTGTAATTAATATTCCCTCTATCGCGTCCCTTAAACAGAACTAACTTTTGAAAAAATATTTTATTTAATAATTAATGTCCATATCAATCACCCACAACGCACACCGCATTTCTTTTTCTACGTCAGTATCTCATTGCTATACTTTGTAGGTACATGCCCACAAAATGGTGATTTGATCAAATTGTAAATATTAACATTTTCAAGAAAATTAAAAACCGAAATTCTTTTATAAAATATTAGTCTTTTATAGCAACAATAATATGATTTCAACGTAATGAATATATCTTAAACAGTTGTATTTTATTTAAGTATTAAATAACCTACTATCGCCATCTGTCATCAAAGGCCCAAAGTTTTCCTGGCAGTTTGTCGACATGATATAAGGAAACAAGGTATGCTCACTAGGTGGACTCGTTTTTGCACATTTCTGCGCCGACCAAAATCCACCATGTTTCCTTATATCATGTTTGTCGATACTTAATTAACGTTAGTTATTAATAAATTAATTTCAAATTAGAGGTACTCAAATTTCGCTTTAATCATTGTATTTAGTTTATTTGATAATTAAATTTACTATCAAATAATTTACAATAAATATTATATTTTATTATTAATTTAGTCTGATTTTGCGCCATCTATGCGAGATATGTAAAAGATCCTAAACTAAAAAAGAAGGAAACTGTAACACAGTTGGACTTATAATTCTTATAACACTGTTGCCAGTCTTACAAAATATTTGTAGTTTGTAAGCAAAATTATTTATTATTAATTAACAGAATAAGAAGTGTTAAGAATCTAGAATACTAAATAATAAATAGTGGTGTATTTTTGCCCATTTATAATTTTTTTAATAAATACCTTCTGACTAATATTAATTTGTTAACAAAGTTAAATTCAGGCTGAGCTGTCAGAAGAAAACAACGTATGCTTGGCAACAATGCTAAATTAAACAATTTATTGTATAACAAATTATAAATTGTTGAAAATATAGTTAATATGTTAATATTTTTGAAGAGCTTTATTATTATTATGCTTATGTTGTCAAACTTGTTATACAGTTAATCTGAAGTTTATATTTAATAATAATTATTATTAGAGTATTAAGTATTAGCCATCTTTCTGCGCCATCTATGCATTAATTGTGTGACTATTAGAACCAACATAGAAGTAACCTGTAATCAAGCTGGAAAATTTTTAACTACAGTAAACTAACCCAACTCAATAGAGAATCGGACGATCTTCACGCATTTCTGTTATCCTGATAGTAAATCTTGTTGTTTGAAGTTGGGTTGATAATGGTTCGTTTTTGTTCGATAATGCAGAGACTTTCTTTCCTATGGTGGACACGTATTTCTTTCCCTATTTTTGCATTAGCATCACCTAGCACTGCTTTCAGATCGTATTTGGGAATATTTTCAAATACTGTATCTATTTGATTATAGAAGTCTTCTTTTTCTATGTTTTATCTTCACTCGATGCATGCTAAGTTTTCGTTGTGCTGCTAGTTTTTGGTTTTACATTTTCTCTTTTACTAATTGTTGTTGGCTGTTATTCCATGTCCATATTTCTCCGTGTATGATTAGTTTCTGGCATCATATTTTGATATTTTTTTCCAGTATATCTCTCTGCCATAACCTTACTACAGAAATTTCTTTTTGTATAATTCTTTCTGCTTTTGATATATCATTTGTATAGATTCGTTCGTCCTTTTTGTATTTTAATTTTTTATCACTTCGATTTTGTTTTCCACGCTGTTAAAGTTCTAGTATTCGCAGTGTTTTCTCCTATTTTCCTTGCTCCTTTTTAAACTACTGATACTTGTAGTTTTTTTTTTCATAAAATTCTCCATAGCCTCTTACATTACTTTTGATCATTTGTATCAATTTTTAATCCTTATAGTATTACATTTCTCCTCCTTCTTTTGTAACGACAGTATTTTGCCTACCACAGGGGGCATTAATACGGGAGGCAGAAAATTGGGGGAGAAACTATTGGGGGTGAAGATAGGGCAAGCAAAAAATTCGTTACTTGTGCGAACGGACACTCAGGGTTTCGTAGGAGAGCTGGGGTCGTGGATAAGTAAAAGATAAGGGCATTGGAATAGGGCAACTACAAAAAAATGAAATAAAGGGCTCTTGGGATAAACAAAATAAAAATAAACAAGAAACACCTCAAGGAATTTAATATAGGGCGCCACTTGAGGTGCCTAATTATGCCTATTACAACCACTGGTTGTAACTAGGGAAATAATTAGAAAACAAATCAAAACATAAAAAACATATCTTTTTCAAATAAACTCAAAAAGGGTTAGCTCAAAAAAATAATAAATAAAATGTTAAGACAACAAAATTTAACATTTATTTATGTGTCACCACAAACAGTTACATGGAAAAATACAAAATTCAAAAACTTGCATGTGTCATCCATTAACAAACTCCATTGCTACAAAACTTACACAATTGCATGGAGGTTAACCTTTTAACAAAAAAAAAACAAAACAACATCAAAAATACTAAAACGAGCTGTCATATATTAACATTGAATTTAAAAAAAAACTAAACACAAATTGACAGCTTTACTCAAAACCTAAAATTTACAATTTTAAATGTCAACGAAAGCAATTATTATTTTATAAAAAAATGTCTGTCTTTAGTTTAAAATTTGAACAAAATGTTACCTTAATTCACATGATCACACTTAAGTTTCTGAAACCATAACTCCAACCTGGAACTAAGGGCTCCACTCTCTCTGCATTACGAAAATCTCCATCTCCAAAAAGCCTTGGATAAAAACAGGAACAAAAAAAAACAAAGCGAGGATGTCCTCCAATCCTCACTCAAAACATTAATAATTGAAGCATTTACTGCTACAAAACCAATAACAAACTGCTACATTATATTCTTCATAATAATAGACGAAAACAGAACACTTTACAAATTCGACGTGAATTTGGACATAACGTTGAACCGCTATTCAAAGCTGCTACAATGAGAGTGAAGAAATTCTATTAAAATTGAACGCATACATACAAACGCTGACATAACAAGACACCACGAAACGACGTACATATCTTTTTGCGACACATTAAAATTGCGGCTTCTGATAAAACAAGAATTTGCCGAGGAAGCTAAAATAAATAAACAACTCTAAAATGGTTTATTTTAACTTGGCCGACCTAAGACAGGCCATTCACGTTCCGACTTGTGGTACGACTAGTGGTCCAACTTCTGCAGTTGGATCTGAAATCGGACCGTGAGTGGGCTAGTTGGATTAGTTGGACAACTAGTGGTACGACTAGTGGGACGACTTGAAGATCCGACTTCCGACTGGCGACTAAGTCGGAGCGTGAATGGTGAAGTTGGAAGTCGGATCACAGGTTGGATCGAAAATTTTCTCGGTCAGTTGACCTTCGGCACCTGTTACGTATGGGATTTATTTATTATTAACAGAAAATTGCAAAAAACTTTCAATTGCACAACAATTACCATTATTAAAATACACGATTCTTAATCATCATCTACTTTTTGTTAGAACAAATCATTTTCCTTTCTCTAGATCTATTTCGGACACTCCCACACAGGTACAACTTCCAACACTTCGGATTGGTTACAAAAGAATTATCAACAAACAATGAATGGAAATTAAATCATAGTTGTAGCAAAGATGCCTAGTTCGCAAATAAATAATAGAAAATAACTTTCAATTGCACGAAAAATTATTCCTATTAAAATATACGACACACACAACAAAATAAATCCCAGCTCCAGTTTAAAACAAGTTTTTATTTCTTTCTATAATAGAATATAGGTTTTATACCTACACATATCTTTAAAAACTATAATTTTTTCCTACATCTTAAAAAGTCATAACAATCAAGAGTTGAAAAAATTAATTAGTTCAGCCCTAGACAAATAACTAGAGAAACGAAACCTAATTTTTAAACATACATATCATAACACACATATAAGGATAACAAGCACAATGCTGCCATTTTCCTTCCCCTAATTATATTTTGCATAGTGTTATCGTGAAAACAAACTAGAACTGAAGTTGGACCGCTAGTTGGATAGAAAGTCGGAGCGTGAGTGGAGACGAACATCCAACTAGTAGTCCTACTAAGTGGTACCACAAGTCGGAACGTGAATGGCCTGCATTTACAAAGAAATGAAAAGATATTTGGGTTTAAATACGTACGAAATATTTTTAGATCTATCAAAAATATATAAGGTGATTTTAATATTTCGTATACGAGGGGACTTCAATATACTTCAAAGAATCAATGAAATTGAAAATGCTACACTTTCCCTCTCCAATTTCTCTATTTTTTTCGTTTTTTTCCCGCAGCTTTCTTATTTCATCTTTGTAGTCGTTTGTTGATCTTTTAGTTCTTTAATTTCCTTTTTTAGTTGTGTGATTTCATCTCCAGATCTATATTTTTTTATGCTTATTATATCCATTGCTAATGCTCTTAATTTTGTGGACACATCTTTTTGTATTCCAAACTAGCTGTAATTTTTTTTATTCAAAATTTTAATTTAAAACAAAATAAAGACCTTATTTTAAATCAAACTAACTCATTAAACACATGTTTAACAATTTATGCAAACTGAAAATGCTTAATTTATTGTTTTTGTTACACCTTCGAGATTCTTGTTTATTGTCCGTTATAGTGACATAAAAATGTCTGTGGCATTGGCATTAGTAGTCTACAGCTGTATAGAAAAATATTGTAATATAAAGACACATATTTTGCCATTAAGTTAAATATATTACGAAAAATAATTTAAAAATTACATATTTACAGTTAATCCTAAAACGAATTATTGTTTGAATTCCTTTGTTGTTGCGATGAACTCTATGATTTGTTTTACAAATTTCTGGAGTACTTCTTGCCTTAATTTTCCAACGTCCAACACTTCTTCGTGATTAGGAAACTCTGTGTTATCATACTCGACAAGACATTCGTTTGTCACGAGACTGAAAGCTAGAACAGTTAAATCGCAGTGCCGAGCTGTGATTACTTCGTGGACTGTGGACATGCCTACAGTATCAGCTCCCCACATTTTTAACATTCTGAGCTCAGCTACCTGCAACAAGAAAATATGAATATTAATAATTTTAATACTATAATTATATAGACTGTAAGTGATGGAAGGCGAGCAGGTAGGAGACTAGAACCAAAGTAGCTTGGTTATAGGAATCATAAATGTTAACCCGGGAACTGTCTCGTTGTTAGAAAAAATCTAACAATTTATGATTTATTCCCTTTGTTCATAACTTAAAAAAAAATTGTAACATTTTTTTATAATTAAAATATTAAATTATTTTTAATCCCTTTACCCCTGTTGCCTGAGACGCCCGTGGCAGTATTTGCAAATATATACGCGGGTGGTTGTGTTTACGATTAGAAAATGTTATTGCAATCTACCGACTATCTCAAATTATGGACGAATTTACTTATTACAAGACGATGGTTTAGGTAATCCTTGGTTAATTCTTTCTGGCTTTAAGACGGGTTTCTGTTTGATATTTTGGCAAACAAAATCGTCGAAAGCATTTTATGGTATGTTTCTGTGAAAATATAATCCAAAAGGATTTATATTTCATCACGTTTCTAGTTAGAAGGGTACCGTTATTTTCTATGTTCGTTAGAACCTTACCTTCTTAGAAATACATACTGTCTTGCCTGTCATTTTTAAGTGAAAGTTAACCCACCCTTTTATGGGGAGCTTGTGAAATTTTTAGAGGAACCACATTACTTCTGGCAGGGTCGTCTTTGCGTAAGGACGCTCGCCATATCTTACCGTCTCTGTTCTCTATGAATTTTTGTAAGTGTGTATACATTTAAATATTTGTGTATCTTAATCTAATATCCCATTAGATTAAATATTGGTATAGAGTACCTTTTAATTTAATTTACTTCAGTGCTTGATACAAGTATAGTATGTAGAATCAGTTTAGTGCAGCAGTCATCGAAAATTACTGTAAGTTATCATAATCAAAGTATCTTCAATTATCTGTTACACACAACCTAATACACGATCGAATAGAAAACAAAACTCGTTAGTGCGATCGTTCCCTGGTTAAAGATAACCTGATAAACACAAGTTATGAACAGAATGTAATAAAAAGATAGTGGCTACAATAAAAAAAGCCCAAAACTTACCGTTTCGAAGTTAGGTCCTCCTAAGCAGGTGTAAACTCCTTCATGGACATCCTTTTCTAAACCGAGACCTTTAGCTATCCTTTTAGCTTCTCTTATCAGTTGTCTGTCATATGAGTTGTTCATGGGAGGGAATCTAGGTCCGAATCTCTCATCGTTAGGTCCTTGAAGTGGGTTATTTCCAGCAAAACCCATAAGGTTAATGTGATCTTTGATAAGCATAATATCTCCTACTTTGTATCTAAAACACAAACAAAAATAAAAATTAAAATTCTATTAAATATAAAATATTTTACTTAAATGTTTATATATCAAATTTAACATTCTAAAATGTGAAATGATAAAGTAAAAGAGCTTAAGTCTGAATACTTTAAATCATCTCTTTCACATCGTGGTCTCTACGATACATACATACATATTTTTCATTTTTTAGTAGTGACTAAAGTAGCTCATTTTTCTTTCCTTCATAGTGTTGGGTATTACTTTTCTTTTTTATCTTTCTCAATGTTTTCGTGTTTGTTAAGTGTTGTGTCCATGATATTTTCCACATTCTTCGATAAAGTTGACAAGTCTTTTTTCAGTTGCGTCCGTAATTGTCCAGGCTTCAACTAGATAATATCTTCTTACCACTCTCTAAAGTTGCTTGCTTACCGTACCACTCTCTAAAGTTGCGCAACCATGACATTTTACACCTCAGAACAGAATTCTTCTATACACCCACAGCTCGAATGATTCCGTTTTTTCATTGATGCTAATGCTAATAGTGTATAATCCTTTACAGTGTCGATTACTTCGTCTTTGAAATATACCCAAGTTTTCTCAGGAACGCTGTCTAATTGGTCTCATAAAAGTTTGTCTTCCGTGCCTTTTGGAAAGTCTTCTATGTTTGCAGAGTCTAGCACGCTAATTAATTGTGAGTATTTCTAGTGTAATTCTCCCGTTTTTTTACCACAGTCCAAAACTTCCAATAATTTTTGTAGTATTTTTATCAGACTTTCCACAATTTAAAATCAGTTCTTTTTCAAAATTCTGTATCAATTTTTCCATATTTCTATTCTTTGACTTTTTGTAGATTTAGAATTGGGTTGGTTTCAGATGTAGACTTCCTGCAAGGTACCTGATCCCCATATCTTGGCAGCCGGTAGCATATTTCACACCATCTGATTTAGATGATGTAAAACGAATTAATTGATGTTCCATAGCGAGAGCGATTGAAGTCTCGTCACTAAGATGTCGATAGTGATGAAAAATAAAGTGAGATTGGAAAGAGAAAGGCTCAGCGAGAATGTTGTAGTAATAGAGCAGTAAAATAAACGCGATGGAAAGTAGACAAGGAAATAGAGAGGTGCGACATAGATTGAATGGTCTGCTCATATGAAGATGTGAACTAGTTAGAAAAATATATAAAAACCTGTAAGAATTTTATTTTCCATTTATGATTAGATGCTTAATTATGAGAAGATTCAAGAACATGTTGAATAGAGAATTTCAGATTAGCCTAATAACCTTTTTATTATATTATGTTAAAAATGTGACTTATACCTTGGATTTAGTCCGCCAGCAGCATTAGTAGCTATGAGATGAGTGATTCCCAATAGTTTCATTACTCGTACGGGCATTGCACATTTCCAAAGAGGATATCCTTCATAATAATGGAAACGGCCCTTCATACATACTACAGGGACTCCTCCAATGTAACCGAAAACGAGAGCTCCTGTGTGACCCTTTACTGTACTTTGAGGAAAATTGGGAATCTTTTCATATGGTACTGCTATTTTCTGATCCAAAGCATCTGCCAACGTACCTAAAAAATAATGAATATCAGTAAAGCTGCTTTTTATTATGAAAGGAATGATACAAATAATACAAATAATATATCTGATGATCTAGATACGCTTTTATGATGACCCGTTTGTGATTTGGGGTCACGGAGTAGAAAAACCTAACGATTTCCTGGCTTATATAAATACACTACATCCAAATATTCAATTTACGCTGGAAAGAGAAAAAGATTAACAACTAGCGTTCCTGGATGTATTAGTAAATCGAAAGGAAGGTTACTTAGGACATAAAGTGTATCGAAAACCTACACACACGGACAGATACCTAAACAGGAACTCAAATTATCATCCAAGCCAAAAACAAGGTGTCATCAAAACTCTGGCGGAGAGAGCGAAGAGAATTTGTGAACCACAACAGCTCCAAAGTGAACTTCTATATATTGAAAAAGCGCTCATCTCTAATGGTTTTACCAGAAGAGAAATACACAAGGCGATGAACAATGTCTCTAGGTGAAAGACAAACGTGACCCATTAGCAACGGCCGGAGTATACCGAATACCATGCCCATGTGGAATGGTATATGTGGGAACTACAAAAAGACACACAAACACAAGGATAAATGAACATAAAAGCCATTGTCGTTTAGGACATATCGACAAACCTGCCGTTGCCGAACACGCTTTGGGAAGCGGAAAACATCGGATACAGTTTGAAGAAACACATATGCTGGACAAAACTTCACAGTACTACTCAAGGTTGTATCGGAAAGCGGTGAAAATATATAAGCAACCAAATAATTTTAATCGGATAGAAGAAGGACTGAAAATTAACAAGACATGGATACCAATATTAAAATCCACAAACGACCTTCCCGCCAAGCACGAAGAATGAAAAGCTACTACAAACAACGACACGCCCCCTCAAGCCGAAACCATCGGAGGGGAAGCGAGTGGGAAATATAAATATTGCCTCCGTAGTACAACGCCGCCCTCTTTTCAATTCGGCTTTAGAGAAGGGTGCTCTACAAATACGGCATTGACAGAAATCGTTACACATCTAACACAAAGTCTGAACGACGGCAAAGTTTCACTTGGTTATTTTCTGGGTGTTCAAAAAGCCTTCGACCAAGTTTGGCATGTGGAACTGGTCAAGAAACTATTGAACATCGGTCTACCACTCTCATTCGTCAGACTTATCCAATCTTACGTCTCTGAACGTCGTGTTAAGGTCAGAGAGCGAGGTTATTTCTCTGACTCATTTACTCCTACAGCTGGAGTATATCAGGGCTCTGTATTGGCTCCTATATTATACAATATATACAATAGCGACTTTCCAACTCCTAACTATACTAATACCACTACCTTGCTCTACGCAGATGACACCGCTCTAGTAACAACAGCGAGAGACATTGATTCTGTTCTTCGGTATGCTCAAAATCACCTTAGACTAGTTGAAAACTGGTGTAGGAGATGGAGAGTAACTCCGAACCCCAACAAGACTCAAATGACTCTCTTCAGACACCGAACTCATAGTCAACGTGTTGCTCCTATCAACGAAAGAAACTATCTCACACTGTGGGGAGATCGACAGCTCCGTGACCGGATCGAATACCTTGGTGTGGTGTTTACAAAAATACTGAACTGGAGTACCGATCTGGACATAGCCTGTAATAAGGCTAGGAACAGACTTGGTCTCCTTAATAGTTTGAGATGTAATTTCGGGGCAACGCATCCTCGTAGATTAATTCATACATATAAAACTTTTATAAGACCGATTTTTGAGTACAGATCCAATATTTATATTACTATGCCGGCATATGTAAAAGAAAAATTACTTAGACTAGAGAGGAAAATTCTGCGTAGAGTAAATAAAAAGCGCTGCGACTACCCATCTGCCCTTATACATCAAGTGTCAAATATCCAGCTCATAAATGAGAGACTTCACTCTCTGAGCAGAAGTTACACCACACGCACAATCCAGGGCCAAAACCTCAGAGCCCAACACACTCTTAAAACTGTCTGCTCATCCCTCGGCAATGTATTCACCAGACACCCTAAACCTAAAATCCCACATCTACCCGCTATTCTACTGGAACTCGCCAGTAACGATCTCCCTGATGAATACATTGACATACAGGACGCAACTCTTCTCTACCACCAGCGCATTCCAAGCTAAATTGCTCACTTCGAGCTTGCCTAGACAGGGGGGATCGGTTTTCTGCGGTTTCCCGATCCCACTTGCAAATGATACCTGTCTATTTTCGAGGATACAGCCGCAGCTGCCCTCTTCGCGTCGCGTATTATAATTTAACAAAGTTACTAATTTCATAATAACATATTAATGCATGTATTTATACATACATTAATATCATTCATGAAGATGATTGTAGGGCCATATGGTCTAGGAGATAGGAATGAGCGAGGAGACCGACTATTAGAATTCTGCAACCAAAGGAAATTTTCTGTAATGAACACGCATTTCAAACATCATCCGCGTAGACTCTATACCTGGAAATCACCTGGAGATAGAACAAGAAATCAAATAGACTTTATTCTGATCAGTTCGAGATGGAAGTCTTCAATTACCAACGCAAAAACATTTCCAGGAGCAGAATGCGGAAGCGATCACCAGCTCTTGATGGCAGATTACAGAATGCGTTTCAAGAACATACGCAAAGCTTCTCCCCGTTCTTTTGGGCTAACGGACCCCGAATTAGCTACCTTTAAAGAGAGAATTGAACCAGCACTAACCAGAATAGGGAACAGTCAGTCAGAACAAAGCGTGGATGAAGCCTGGACAGATATTAAAGAAACCATCGTAACAACAGTGAACCAATGTCGCCAACCATCTATAAATAATAGCATTAAACCATGGATCAGCAGAAACACGTGGAAAGTGATTGAACAAAGAAAGCAACTTAAAGTTGGCCCCTGTGATCAACAGACATATAAAGCTCTCTCCAGAGATATTCAACGAAGATGCCGAAAAGACAAACAAGAATACATCTCTGAAATCTGTCAAGAAATAGAAAATCACGGATATCGAAATGAAACCAAAGACCTCTTCCGGAAAGTGAAAATTCTTGCGAGAGAATTTAAACCCAAGAACTATGCAATAGAGGACAAACATGGTATTATCATAAGTGATATCGACAGAGTGTTGGAAACATGGAAAAACTATTGTTCAGAGCTCTACAGGGAAGAACACGTAAATCTAGGCCACACTTCAGCCGTCGAAAACACTGAATACAACCCTGAACCTGAAATTCTGCTGTCCGAGATTGAAGAAGCTGTAACTCACCTCAAGAAGAATAAATCCCCTGGCTGCGATGATATCACGGGAGAGCTCCTTCAGAACATGGGAGACAAAGGATGTTACATAATGTCGAAACTTTGTAATAAAATTTGGAGATGCGGAAAGTGGCCCAGAGAATGGCGCACATCATTGTGCATACCAATCCATAAAAAAGGAACAACTACAAAGTGTAGTAATTATCGTACCATCTCACTGATTTCCCATCCAAGCAAAATATTACTAAGAATCATTAAACGCCGTTTGCAACAGTACTTAGACAACCAAATTCCCCAAGAACAAGCAGGCTTTGTCAAAGGGAAGGGTACGAGAGAGCAAATCCTTAATATGCGGCAGGTCATAGAAAAGGCCCTCGAATTTAAAATTCCAATAATAATCTGTTTTCTAGACTACCAAAAGGCATTTGATTGTGTAAAGTGGGAAGTTCTCTGGACAGTTCTTCATGAGATGGGAGTTCCAGATCATTTGGCAATATTAATTAAAAACTTATACGAAGATAACTCAGTTAAAATAAGAATTGAAAACCAGCAATCTGATACCTTCAAAACCAGCAGAGGTGTACGACAAGGCTGCATACTATCTCCAGACCTGTTCAATTTATATGAAGAATATATAATGAGGAACGCACTCGATGGATGGAGAGGCGGCATCTCCATTGCAGGGAAAAAGATCTCAAACTTAAGATTCGCAGACGATACAACACTGATAGCAACATCTGAAGAGGAGATGTCGAGACTGATAAAGAGAGTAGAAACCGAAAGCAACAAGTGTGGGCTCAAGATTAATAATCAGAAAACAAAAATCATGATTGTGGACCACGCGAATATCCTCCAAACAACAGGCGCCCTAAATCAATTCGAGAAAGTAGACGAGTTCACGTATCTAGGATCTTCCTTAAGCAATGCAGCCTCCTGCCATACGGAAATTCGCAGAAGAATAGGAATGGCCAAAAACGCGATGAGTCGACTGTCAAAAATATGGAAGGACCGCTCTTTGTCCACAAAACTCAAAATGAGACTGGTACGGACACTCGTTTTTTCAATCTTTAGTTACGGTGCCGAAACATGGACAATAAAATCAGAGGATAGGAAAAGGATTGACGCATTCGAAATGTGGTGCTGGAGACGAATGCTATGCGTCTCGTGGACGGAGCACAGATCCAATCAGTCGATTCTAGAAGAGTTAAACATTCAGACCAGACTCTCCTCTCAGTGTCTTGCAAATGTTTTAAAGTTTTTTGGCCACATTGCGAGAAGAGACAATGACAACTTAGAAAGACTAATTGTGTGCGGAAACGTAGAAGGACGTAGAGGCCGAGGACGCTCACCTATCCGATGGTCAGATCAAGTACAGAAAGCCACTGGAGAGACGTTTTCCGAGTTCATGAGAGCAGCCCAAAATCGCAAGAGATGGAGAGAATTGTAGGGAATCACGATCCTCAGCAATGAGGAAACGACAAGAGAGAGAGAGAGAGAGAGAATATCATTCATACACGCTAACCTATTAATCAATACTAATAATACTAATTTTATTTTAGACAAAATATTCTGAAAAGAACCGACCTTACCGCCTTTTCGCCGCTGATTGTCCAGGCTCAGCACCCACCAGTGGGAACAACGAAACAACGAAGAACAGCCAACCACCAAAAAAAAAAAGAAAAACCACATCCTGAAGAGGCAAAAAGGCCTAAAGCAGGATGCTAAAACCAACACACAGCACAAAGCAACAAACAAGAAAAACCAACGAGACGACGATGAATCAACGCCGCGTCACTTTCTGCTTACAAGCGAAGCATTAACATCTCCAGAAGATGGTAACCCCTAGTGTTGGCGAAACGTCGAGCACTAATCTCAGAAGACAACGACCTAATAGCCCGAACAAACAGTTTAACAAGTTAGACGATGGCCGTGAAAGCCTAACGCAGTTTACTAGGAGTTGATAGAATTCTTCCTAGGTGGGACTTGATAGATCTTAAGTTTCTGTTTTCGTCTATAATCTTCTCGATTCGTTCTACTTGATGCCGTTTGAGATCTTGTTTTATATGTCTTCTTATTTCTGTATTAAGGGTTTTGTATTCAGTTGTATTTCTTTTATTTTCTTGTAGTAGGCTTCTCCGTTGTTGTAGCATGTATAAAAATATGGCACTTAGTTTTGATTTTTTGTCTGATTTTGCTGGTGCTACTTCTAAGCTAGTCTTTAGAAGTTCTTCAGTGATGACTTTGTTTATTTGATCTAGATTTAGGTCTGTTAACTTCAGTTCTTTAGCTGTTCTTAATTTGTTTTGGTATTGTTCTTTATTCTCCTTTAATTTTTCTTGGTGGACTTTTTTCTTAGAGTGCACATATTGTCTTCGATCTTTTTTGTGTTTAATACTTATTTTAGCCCGTATCATTCTGTGATCACTACCAGTAGAGATTGAGTTTATTACTGTGACGTCTTCGAAAATGTTCTTTTTGCTTGTTAGTATGTAGTCAATTTCATTTTTAGTGTTCCCATCTGGCGACATCCTCGTCTATTTCCTATGTGGCTTTTTCTTGAAGAAAGAGTTCATGGAAAATAATTTGTTGTTTTCTAGATAGTTAACTAATAGATCTCCTCTTTCATTTCTTACTCCATGTCAAAATTCTCTAATACAGTTTTCGTTTTCTTCTAGTTTTTTGCCCATTTTCGCATTGAAATCGCCCATTATAATCGTGTAGGTAGTGTTTCGATACGTCATGGACTCTGTGAGGTGTTCATAGAATTCTTCGTCTGTGTGTGTAGATATTGGCGCATAAATCTGAATTATTTTTTAAGTGACCTTTTCGCTGATATTTATGATTAATAAAGTGATTCTTTCTGTTATTCCTACGTATTCCTCAATTTTATGAGCGTATTTTTTCGAAATCAAAACTTCTCTACCTTTAAAATACAATATGTTTCTCAAGGAAGTAATACACCCTACTAAATATCGTTTTTCATTAAAAATGTTTAAAATTAAAAAAATTAATTGTTTCATTACCGACTTAAATTTTTTAAATTTTATTCCTTTTTCTTTGTTAAATTCCTGATTTATAGTAAATTTTACTTTTGAATTTTGTTTATTATTAAATACAATTCAATTGGCAAAACCATATTCTTTTTTAAACGGCAGTTGTTAGGGAAAATCTAGGCCTTCGGTTAATTTTTTGCACTCCAGTATATATATATATATATATATATATATATATATATATATATATATATATATATATATATATATATATATAATATCAGTATCTGTCAACATCAGACCAATAACTGACTACGTACCATCAATTACATTTTATAGATCAATTTACCATGTTCCTGATTCTTTCTCAATATTCTACTTTTGCACCTTATTATATGGATAATACTGTCACAATATGTAATTGTTTATTAAAACTTATTCGCTAAAAATTGTACAATGGGAATTCACTCTATAAAATATTGCGGTTACCATAACTCCCAAATAAATTAAAATCAAAAAAAATGTCATTTATTTAAATTGGATATGTTATCAAAATTTAAATTTTTAATCTTAAGTTGTAAGTATTGAAATATTCATTTTGTTTACATATAATAATTATAATAAATTTACAGTTTTCTCCTGAAGAAGTCACAAAATCGTGACGAAATATTGAGAAATAACAAATAGAGTTTTATTTCATATAGACCAATTGCTGAGACTACAAATAATATTTAACACAGTACGGTCGAGAATAATTTGATAAATATATATATATATATATATATATATATATATATATATATATATATATATATATGTATTGTAAAAACTACAACCGTTAATTTATATTAATAAAGTATTCAAGTTGTGAATTCAGAGGTTTATTCGGTCATTCAGGTTGGCAAAATAAAAAACAGAAGTCAACTACTTCATAAGTTTATAGAAGACGTTTCGCTTTATACTTCTAAAGCTTCATCAGTTCTGTAAAATACAAAGATGACATAGAGTTTATAAGAAATACAGATCTAATAATTTATTACTTACAACTTAATATGTAGTATTCAAGATGATATTGTAAATGTACTTAAGTTTACTCATAAATTTAGAACTAACTTAAAAAAAAATTAAACAGAAACAAAGAACACAAAAACTTTGCAAAAAATAATATTCGCAGAAACGAAGATTTACAAAAATTTTAACCGTACATTTGGCTTCATTTAGAGATGGTTCTC
The DNA here is from genome assembly GCA_918026665.1 of Diabrotica balteata. NCBI lineage: Eukaryota > Metazoa > Arthropoda > Insecta > Coleoptera > Chrysomelidae > Diabrotica > Diabrotica balteata. Next base: position 76,073,982 of record OU898285.1, read on the forward strand.
CAATGAAGACAAACAAAACACTGATTTATTGCAATCTATGCAAAACGACGTGACGCGATACCGAAAGTTTTTAAGGGCCATATGTTCAACAATTTCCAAGGTTTGAGACAATTATGAACTTCTACGGGGGTCATTAAAAGATTATTTGGACGGGTGGATTTATATGACGGAAAAATTTGACGTGATTTTTTCTTTGTAATTTATGTTTTAATGAAACTTAGAGTTCTGGGATGATTAAGTTATTATTTTAAATGGAAAATAAGGCTATTTTCAATGAAAAATATTGGTATTATTTATTTCGTAAGATGAGAGAGTGGTAAACCTGGCTCAAATTGTCGATGTCGGTTCTTTTGTTTATTGCAGATGGGTTTTTTAGGATCTCACACATTTCAATAAAGGAGCGTTTTTGATGGTTATTTTGTTTCGCCAGTATTTTGGTATTTGAGAAGTCAATGTGATGTTTGGTGGAAATGGCGTGTTGTGCAAGGGCACAAGAGGGTTAGGAAAGTTTAATGTCGCTTTTATGTGAAGTTGTACGCCCTAGAAGTGAACGACTGGTCTGGCCAATGTAGCAGGAATTGCATTCAGAACAGGGGATCTGATAGACAACATTAGTGTGCTCTAACGAGCTTAGTGGAGTTTTGGACTTGGAGAATAACTTTCCAAGAATAAGCTAAATGTACGGTTAAAATTTTTGTAAATCTTCGTTTCTGCGAATATTATTTTTTGCAAAGTTTTTGTGTTCTTTGTTTCTGTTTAATTTTAAAGCTAGTTCTAAATTTATGAGTAAATTTACATTTACAATAACATCTTGAATACTACATATTGAGTTGTAAGTAATAAATTATTATCTGTATTTCTTATAAACTCTATGTCATCTTTGTATTTTAGAGAACTGATGAAGCTTTCGAAGTATAAAGCGAAACGTGTTCTATAAACTTCTGAAGTAGTTGACTTCTGTTTTTTATTTTGCCAACCTGAATGACCGAATAAACCTCTGAATTCACTAGTTGAATACTTTATTAATATATATATATATATATATATATATATATATATATATATATATATATACATGGAAATCAAATAGCAAACATTCTTGCATCATTCTTTGTTTCTGTTTAAAATGAACACCACAAAAACATGATATTTTATCTTTAACTGACCTGCGTCATGTCATCTCTCGTATCATTATTACGACACTTCGGAGTGTTGAAAAGAACAAAACAACAGCAATAATTAACAGAATATTATTCCATGACGCAATATTGATGCTTAATTAATAATAATCAACTAAAACAATGTAATTTTCATGTTTTTAATTCTGTATAGGAATTTAATTGGTCAATGGAACGATTACAATGCTGTTGAATAAGTAATAATCAAGTTTTATGTATAAAAACAAAAACGATTGTAAAAATATGAAAAAAAAAAAATGGTGTTATTACCAGTATTTAATGTTTCCATTATTGTTTATAAAAATCTAATAAAAGGAATTTATTTTGTCACGTGGAGATCTATATACGAATAAAACGTATATAGTCCGGTTAGTATGGGCGCTGGGGATGGGAAAAATAGTCTTTTTATAACAAAAGTGCTTGTTGCCCGAAGAAAGTGATAGTTAAAAATTGCTTAAACATTTTTTTTTAACAAATTGTCATATTTAATTTTTTTGTCACGAATAAGTTTTTTAGGTTAACTGGCTCATTCTGAACCAAGAGGTACTGTGTATTTTTGTTCTAAAATACATCGTTTTATTGGTATAAACAATTAAAGGTCAGAGATAACGCGAAAATGGCCATTTTTAAAACTCGATTACTCTGTGAAAAATGAATATTTTTAAATTTAGCAATCGTCAAACATAAGTGGACTTATCCACACTACAGTGGACAAACGTCATAACTCAAAACTTCGTCTAAATTCAAATTTGTAACTCAAACTTCTTCAGTATTAAATATTAAAATTGATCTAACTCAAAATAATTGATTAATTAGTTAATAAGTATACTTTTCATAAAAAACCTCAAAAAATTGTATTTCTAAGGTAATAAAAAGCATTTACCAAAGTAATCTAAGCTAAATGTTGTTTATAAGACCAAACTATAGCTGGTTTTAATGTAAATCATCTAAATATCCCATATCCAAAGAAAAATGAGTTTTTTCCTTCTCACCAAAAACTACATTTTTTTAATTGTGTCACTTTTGATGCAAGGGTGCTATATAGAGACTTGACGAACGTCTGAACTTTAACGTTCAAAACATATGATTATTTCTTACCCACAAGCTGAATCTTGCTTTAATGGAAAGATTATGATACTACAACATAATGGTAAAAAGGTTGCCCAAAGTTTGCCGCGGGAACCTGCTTATTATAAACAAAAGGTAAATTGGTTTAAAAAAATGTATTTGTCTAAAATTTCCATATTTAAAAAAATGGAACGAGAATATTTTTCCTAGCAACTGTGCCCATAACTGTGGTACGTATAAATAACCCAGAAAAGTCATTAAATTTTCTTCAGGTTGTCAGTTTTTTCTAATACTCTAACTATATTTCTCTCTCTTTCTGACTGAATGGCCCATTAAATGCTGTTTTATTGTCTTTTAATATTAAATTGATTTAAAATAAAAGCATATATCATTAGGACCTATGTTTTAATGAACAAACTCCTTCGATCTTCTAAGTCAAACTCCTTTTACACACACTCACACATATATATTCAACACATAATAGCTAAAGACATGCATACACGAATAAAAATAAAATAAACTTTAATATGGACCTTCATTCCAATACGCACCCAAACCGGATCCACAGATGATACCAATTTTGGGCTTGATGGGAACCAATTTCTTCAAAAAGTCGGCAGTTTCTGTTAAAGTTTCGTAAGTATATCTGAAAAGAAAGAAATTGAATTAAGTTTTTATTTTTTTTTTAAATTGTTTATCTAAACTGTACAGCCTCGAAGTATATTGAAATCCAAAACCCCACAAAATTACTTATTCTAAAAAATAAGTTTTGAAAGTATTATTGATAAATTCACTTTATTAATAAATGTACTTTGTGATCTGTCAAAGTTATTTGATTTATAACAGTAACATTTTGGTCGGTTATTGCATTATTTGCCAGGGTGTCCACTTCCTCATTGCCGATTATTCCCATATGGAAAGATACCCAAATGAAGGTGATCTTTTTATTGAGTCTAATTAGGATTTGGTTATTGTATAACAGAGTATATAAGGAAGTGGAAGGGTTTATTGAAGACAAGTACTTTTTCCAACTTTCTCGCTTTCTCTTTTTGATTAATTGTCTGCTCTAAGATTTTTAAACATTAAAAGATTATCGTTAGTGACGGACTGGACAAGGAAGAGGAAGAGTCACAACACCACGCCAAAATCAGTTCAGATCAGGCTTAGTGAGATCAGATAACGTTATGTTTTTACAATTAGACATTAACAAATACAAGTAGCAGCTGTTCTTAATATTCAAAAATTAGCAAGAACACTATGCAAAGGTGTGTTGCTGAACAATATTTGTATGTGAGAATAGCAGCCAGAGTACCAGCTTTAAAGGTATAATAGAACTAGATTGTCATTTCTCAGAGAGCTTCTTGACTGAAGCACGTATTGTTCATAGATATATCGATGTATTACTCATATAGATGTGTAAACTTATACAACCTCTTGACATTATTCAATGGACATTTTGTCTAACCATACAGTAGCTAACCACACTTTGCTCCTTACATCGGAAATCATTTTCTTTTAATGCGTGATAATATACGACCACATGTTGCACGTATGTTCCGTGTTATTTAAACGAGATTATACAAACCATGAACTGACCTGACCTAAATCCCACAGAAAATTATGATCGTCTACTCAAGGGCCGAAAACCACTCTGTTTCTTTTGACGATATGAAAGTTATGGTGAGAGAAGTTTGAGATGCACTTCATCAAGATCAAATACGACACCTGATGTTAAGTGTGCCTAGTTGTTGTGAAGAATTAATTAGAAATATATGTAAAATTACTCGTTATTTAACTGGTTATTGAACAACTAGAACGTGCTTTAACTGCTTCTTAACTACTTTAATTTTCTTAACTTATCTTGGGGAAAATCAGCAAATATAGAAAATGGAATTGGTGCTTTTAGAACCTGTGGAGTCATGCCTTTTGAAACCTGAAGCAATACCAGAATATGCTTTTCTGTCATAATCTACAGACTCCAGTCCTCAAGACACATCTCTCCTTTGCCAAAATAATATGACTGGTATCGCTATTGCTGGTCCTTGTATCTCAATAAAAGATCAATTCTGGTAACTCAAGGAGCTATGAAGATATTTATGTCTCGATCGTATAAAACAATACAATAATGAGTATGTAGGACTATATGAAAATGTATCCCCCTCGAGGTTAATCGACAAAATACATCCAGTGCCTTGTGTCAATGAAGTTGAGACTTCAAAAAGAAAATCTCTAATTATACCAACAGTTTTAAACTCTCCAAAAAACATAGTTGCCTTAAAAGAAAGAGAAGAAAATAGAAAAGGAAGAGAAGGAAAGAAGAAAAACATAAAAGACAAGAAAAAGGGAAATGAAAAAGCAGTTAGAGTTAGAAAATGAACAAGAAAGGTTTAAAGTAAAGAAAAGGTCAGACTACTTAAAAGACCTACTAGGAAAATCCTCAACTGCATCTCCATTTTGTCAGTGATGATGAAGATGATTTACTTTGTTTGAATGAAGATGAATGTGTAGATTGTTATAAAGGTACCACCAAACCACTAAAACAGAAGAACTAGATAAGTACTAAATTTGACGAAATATGCGATGACTATGACTAAGGGAATTGAATCATAAAAATGCTGGAAATTAACATTATGAATGAAAAAAAAAAAAAACGAAAAAAATATGTTCATTCAGATGGAAAATTGTTTGATTTTGTATCACATTCTAAGAAAAAGGTTTATAATTAACTATTATGTATTATAGTATTACATATTTTTTTAAATAATTGCAATACATTGTTTTATTTAAAATTATTTGTCTTTTTTTATTACAATGTCCTTAGCATTACTGGCGCAACTATTCTCTATATTCTGGTCCAACACAGATGGTATGGGATTGATAAAGCACTTGTCATTAAAAAAAATATTTTAAATTGAACAAATAGCCAAATTTAAGCGGCCACCTTAAAAATGGTTAATTTTTTATGTCTTATATCTCCTAAACCTGTTGTCCGATTTAAGTGATTTTTTTAATATGTAATAGACTTATTCTTTGACAATATCGTTATAATAATATGGTTGCTAATCAGGTACATTTTCATTGTATACCGGGTACAAGAATTAAACTGTGTTTTTTTCTTAAAGTTTGCATCACCCTGTGGAATATTCTAGCATTTATAAAATATTGAAATTAAAACCTAACTATAGCCTCATGTTTTCTCAACATTTTGTTTTTTAATTCATTCGCTTATGTTGGATAATACAAAAGTTAGGTAGTTTAACAACTAGCCATGTTTTTCATCAAAACAGACGATTTAACTCACCAGCAAAATTAACCCCACTACCTTTATTATTGTTTTGTTTACATCACATGTGACAGTTTGTTTCCTAAATTTGTGTCATCGAAGGATTTTTGACATATATAGTCGTTGTATGATATTGTTGCAAATCTGTTTCCGTGTTAATAACAATTCTTGAACAATTTGCCATCAGACGATTTCGGGAGATAGGATCGTACAACCGCAGGCCAAGTCAAGGCCGAAGATGCACTTCAGTTCAAAATGACCGCTTCATTGTCGCTAAAGTATTGAGAAATCGCTTTGCACCACTCCTCAAGCTCGTAGGTCTCTTCTTGAGGTGAGAAACGTTAGTGTGAGTAGACAAACCATTAGAAGAAGACTATCAGAAATAAACTTAAGGGCTTTTCATCCAGCTAGTGCACCACAACTACTCCCACAACACCGTAGGGCTAGACTTCATTTTGCGCGAGAATATGCTAACTATGGTAGACTATGGTAGAATGAAAGAATATACTGTTCTCAAATGAGAGCAGAATAGCCCTAAAAGGTCCAGATGGACGCCAACGTGTCTATAGGCGTCAAAATGAAAGGTTTAATGCGTGTGCTATAACCGAAACAGTGGCTTACCGAGGAGGGTCAATACAGATTTGGGGAGGTATTTCTTACAAAGCGCGTACTGATCTTGTTGTTCGGTAAAGGCAGTGTGAATGCCCAAGTATACGTGCAACAAGTTCTCCAAGATCATTTTATGCCTTTTGCACCATTCATTGGTGATAACTTGAGACTAATGCATGACAATGCACGTTGCCATACAGCAAGATCTACTCGTGAGTACCTTAATGAGGTCGGGATTTAAGTTCTACCATGGGCAGCACACAGTCCCGATCATAACCCAACTGAGCATATCTGTGACAACCTCAAAAGACAGGTAAGATCAAGATTACCAGCCCCTGCATCCTTTGAAGAGCTGAAGACAGCTGCGGTAGAGGAGTGGCACAATATACCCCATTCTGATATCCAGGATATCATGAATGTATTGCCAAACCGGCTCCAAGAAGTCCTAAAGGCTAAAGGTGGCAACACCCATTACTGATACCCAATTTTTTTCAATTAGACTTTGATTTCCAAAATATTTGAATTTTCTTCGAAGATTTTATTCATTGCATTTTTACTGAAATAATTGACGTTTTTTAAAAAGATTATTGATAAGAAAATTGATAAAAAATATGTATAGTTGTTAAAGCACCTAACTTTCGTATTATCCAACATAAGCGAATCAATCAAAAAATAAAATGTTGAGAAAGTATGAGGCTATAGTTACGAATTAATTTCAGTATTCTACAAATGCTAGAATATTCCAAAGGGTGATGCAAACTTTAAGAAAAAAACACAGTTTGATTCGTACACCCGGTACATACAATGAAAATTTACTTGTTTAGAAACAATATTATTATAAAGACATTGTCAAGGAATAAGGCTATAACATATTAAAAAAATCACCTAAATCGGACAATCAAAAATTACCCATTTTTAAGGTGGCCGGTTAATTTTGGCCCAGAGTGTAGTATATAAAATGCAGTAGTTTAATGAACAATGAACGTTTATAATAACAGAACATCAGAGTTCTGAGTTTTTATTTCATACGAATTGGGTCAATAAGCACTGAGTAGAGCCAAAATAAAAAAATTGGTCCATCCAACCCAGAATTACCCTATAATGTGAAATAAAATCATTGAAATTTAATCAACGGTTCAAAAGAAAAATAGTTTAAAACTTATGGTGCATTTAACGTGTTGCGTTAATTTTGGAGAGTAGTGTATTTATATATTAGGAGATCCCAGACCTGATGGAAATCCTTTAATAAATAAAATAAATAATTTTAAACCACATACATATTTCTATTAATTTTTTAGAGAAATGTATGTTTCATTCATTGAATTTCATAATGTGGGAAATACCAAGAGACCAACGTTTTATAGAAATACACTTTGTGGAATTTCCGTATTTATCTATTATTATTGGTTCATCGTCCCAATCATAAAATTATAATAAAGTTACTATTCAGTTTTAAGCTTAACCTATAAAAAATCCACAGTGTAGTAAAATATGCGTAATATAAAATATACTGGAATTTTTTAGATTTATTTAAACTTCTAGCTTAACTTACAAATGGAGATTACTGAACAATAGATAGCAGGATTTATTAAACAAACCTTTCCAAGGCAGCTACTCTATAAACGGATATAAAATTAAAACACAAGAGCATAAATATCTTTTGTACACAAAAAGAAAAATTTCAGATAAAATATTTTTTTAAACTGTAAACACCTACTATATGTAGTATTATATAGTGAGTATCTAAAACACATTTACAGGAACTACCACAGAGTAAATTCAGGAGGAACTGCAATCCTAGTGAGAAACAACAAGAGAATAAAAGTTCAGATGAGACAAGGTGAAATAATGATCACTTGAACATTTATAAGGCCAACAGATCCTTTAAACGAGGATAACCTGGATGCGTTCCTGAATATAGAAGAATCGTCCATAATAATAGAAGACCTAAACGCCAAATCCCCTAACTTTAACGATAGAGCTTTAAACAGAAACGGAAGAATAATAAATAATTATCTAGTGAACAATAAAGACATCATGAAAATTGGCCCCATCGAACCCACCCACTTTCCAGAAAATGCTCTGCCAACCCAATTGGACAGAGTAGTGGCTAAAAAGCTATAACTACAAACGGAGATTTGAACCATAAACGAAGGATCCTGAGACCACAAACCCATACTCCTAGAAATAGGAACATGGAAAGAAGATAACATAATAACAAGGAAAAGAAAAAAAAGTTCAAACTAGTGGGCATAGGAATTGGAAAGGTTCTTACAATCTAAAACCCACAATAAACACAGAAAAAAGTCATAGAGTTCAAAAACACCATAAAAGAAATATTACACCATAACTAATTACACCATATTACACAATAAATTAAGTATTAATCAGGAAATAAGAGAAATGATAAGGGAAAATAACAGAGGCAAAAAGAAAGCCAGGAGAACAAGACATCAGGAAGATAAAAATAGAGCAAAAGAGGAACGGGGGCCAAAACATGCAAGAAATAATAAATCCCACATCACCCAAAAAATAAGTGAACTGATCAGAAGAAGTTCACCAATGAAAGCACCTGACCTAGACTCATTCATATTTAAAAAAGCTACCAAACGCAACAAGATACAAACTCTTCCCAAAGATGGAAGAAAGACCATGTAATCATGATACCGAAGCCAGGAAAGAACAACACATTTCCGCAAACTTGCAGTCTGATTAGCTTAGTTCCAGCAGTCAGCAAAATAGTAGAGCGAGTCATCCAAACCATACTTTAATCAATCAGAGACATGCTAAAATTAATTCATTGTAAGTTAATATACATTGTAAGAAATTAAATACCTGCAATTTGTATTTGTACCCCCTGCTAATAACTCTTAGTAGTTGATGCAGGGTCATTTTTCTTTAAATAAAAAAAAGAACAAACCGGAACAGAAATCGATCTTTTGTTTAAAGAAAAGTAGTCATTATTACTAGAACAAGCAAATAAAAAGAAAATTCCATATCCAAAGAAAATATCACACAATCCAAGAAAAACAGGAAATACTCAGTCATAAAAAGAAATACTAAATAATGTTAACAAGAGGATAAAGAAGAAGCAGTATCGTCAAGGAAAGTATAAAAAAATGATTTAGAAAAAAGATAAAGAACAACAAACGCAACTTTTAATGTTTTGATAGACTGGAATAAATATCGAAATATATATAATTTGAACATAACCTAACCTAACAATAACTGACTTGTTCTAAGGACTTCATGCTTTCTCCTTTTAAAAATAACTATTTCAGATTGTCGGAAACGTATTGTTACAATATTCATACGATCTATAACGTTTACAGACACAAGAGATAAAAAAAGCCAATACTATATAAGTATAACCTTAACCCAAACTTCAAATCGAATTTTTCGATACCTCTAATAATCTAATCTAATTTATGTTATTTCGGATAATTATATTTGTCTTAGATTTGTACTAGCCAACAATGAGGATATCTTATTTTTTTATATTAAAAAACGGATTTCATAATCGTTGGCTAAGTATAGTGAACTCAATATCGTTAGTGGTTTTCTAAATAAACATGACACAACAGTTTGTTACGGGCAAGGGTTAAGATAACATGTGTAACTTGATTCCAATGAACTACCTTACATAATATTTAACTTAAGTTCTTATAACTACATTACAAAAGTTACATCAGCCAAAGTTAGTTATGCGATTATGACTCGGACTATTATCACTTAGGGAGTTAAGTCAGATGGAATATGTAACTTTTTAGTCTGCGCGCAATTTACGTTTCCACAAACAGTTTCTAACTAAAACATTTAGATGTACTCATATTTTAACACTAATGTAACTGAATTCCGTAATTACGTCTTTGACTGTTGGTAGAGAAATGTCTCTTTGAATAACACTATTGGTAACATAACGAGGAGGGTTGACTATAACTTGATGACATTTATGCTGAAACCTCTGAAGAATTTCTATATTTGAGCTACTTGCTGTACCTCAAAGCTGCATTCTGTAGGTCCAAATGGGTTTTAGTATTGACTTGTAAAGCAGAATGTAGAATTTCGACCAATGAGACAATACATTTGTCTGAACTTCAGTCCGAGCTGTTTGCGTACCATAAAGATGTTTTTGCCATGATAGTCCTCGTTTTAGATGAATTCCCAGGTATTTTGCGTCTTAATCTTGTGGAATTTGACATTTATTAACTGTTACTGGTGGACAGTTATCCGTTCGTTTTGTGAATCTCACATGAGTTGACTTGGACAGAGTCACCATTTCGTAAGCCATTCTTGGATCATATTAAAATTGTTTTGCAAGCTGTGTGATGAAAAACAGCTATGTTGCCTGCAAATGTTGTAACCATTGTGGCATTTGAAGTCGGTAAATCACACGTGTACAACAGAGAGAGAGTAGGTCCCAAAACACTTCCCTGCGGAACAGCAGATAGGACTTGATTGATGTTAGAATAGTCGTCTTTTTGTTGTACTATGAAGTTTCTGCCATTTAGATAGGATTTTGGAATTTGAAAGTGAGCATATAGTAGGTATCGAATTATAGTTTATTCGTCTTCCGGGTTTGGACCGTGTCATTTGTGAGTGACCCAAAAGTGGGTTCATCTCGACGTTTCGCTACAATTGTATGTAGCTTCTTCAGGAGAACAAAGAAAAAGAAAACCAAAGAACAGGAAGATGGGTAGTTAGCAACGGTAACTCAGTTACTCAACGCAACCAGAGGCGAATACTAACTACCAAGATGGGCATTTGGTCACAGTAACTCAACTACTCAACGCAGCCAGAGGTGAAAACCAAAATGCCAGGACAGGGATTCACGTCCAACAGCTCAGAACACTAACGCGTCGAGAGGCGGGGAGTGAATCCGACGATTACTCCGCTACCGCTCTATTTATAGTCGCGGTGCCTGTCGTGTCGGGACGTATCGACACACTTCGTGGCGCGAACGTCAAGAAGCGCGCGCTTGCCAATCATGTGGCTGCATCGTGGTGGCGGGACCGGACGGTGGCTCTAGACTGAGATTCCAGATGGGAGACAAGTAGTATCCTTCCTCTCGATTGATATTATGGGGATTTTTTCGGATCTCTAGAGATTCGCGGATTTTCCTGGAATAAAAGAAGGGGTTCTTAGAAATAATATGGGTTTTTTCGAACAATATGGAATGACCGGTTTCTTGGCAGTGTTCGGCAACTGCAGAATGGGAGAAAAGACCTGATCGAATGCATCTTTGATGCTCTTGAATCCGAGTTTTGACGGAACGACCAGTTTCGCCAATATACACATGTCCACATGAACAAGGAATAGAATAGACACCACAGAAGATAGGGGCGGTAATGGGTCCTTAGGAGAGGGTAGATATTGTGAGATTTTCTTGGGTGGTCGAAAAGTAGTCCTAATACCTTCTTTGCGAAGAATTTTGCCAATCCTATCAGTGACATTTCGAATATACGGAAGAAAAGCCACAGGAGTATTAACCGAAGATTCTGAATTTGTTGTCCTAGGTGTAAAGGGGGATGTAGATGTCGGTGTGTAATATTTTGAATTGTGGACTTGGAGTAACCATTGGCGACAAGGGTTTTTTGCAGATGGCCAAGTTCTTCTCTAAGGTTGTCGGGTTCAGAAATCGAAATGGCCCGATGGATGAGAGAGTTGATCACAGAATTCTTTTGGGCAGGATGGTGGTGTGATGAAGCATGTAGGTAACGATTCGTGTGAGTCTTTTTTCTATAAACAGAGTGACCCAATCGGCCATTGGGCTTGGAGGTGACTAACACATCGAGAAAGGGAAGGGACCGATTATTTTCTACTTCCATTGTGAATTTTATACTCGGATGTTGTGAGTTAAGATGATCTAGGAAGGAAGAAAGGGTATGTTGACCATGGGGCCAGATGGTAAATGTATCATCAACGTAGCGGAACCAGACTTTTGGTTTTAAGGGGTAAGATTCTAGGGCTAAAGACTCAAAGGCTTCCATGAAAATGTCAGCAATGACAGGGGAAAGGGAGAACCCATTGGTGTTCCAGATATTTGTTTGTAGAAATTGCCTCTAAAAGAAAAATATGTTGAAAGGAGTAGTAGCTATTGTTTTAATTTTTAAAAGAAGGCGTTATGCCAATCTTATCAGAAGCTTGAAAAATGTCAAAGAACGTTGCCAAACAGTATCTTTTTCTTTCAAAGTTCTGACATCACCGGCGATAGGCTAATAGGTCTACACGATGCGACTTCAGAGAGTTTTTTTCCTGATTTCGGGATCATCTGGATAATTTTAGTAACTTTCCAGATGTACTCTTCTTCTTCATGTACCATGTCCTTTCAGAACGTTGGTTACCATCATAGCTATTTTAATTTTATTCACTGCCACCCTAAATAGCATGCTTGTATCTACACCATACCAATCTCGCAAGTTCTTCAACCATGAGGTTCTTCTTCGTCCTGGACTGCGTTTGCCTGCTATTTTTCCTTGCATGATATTTTGTAGCAATCTATATTTGGGACCTCTCATTACATGTCCGAAATATTCCAGCTTTCTCTGCTTGATGCTTTTTATGATCTCAGTGGTCTTGCTGAGACGTTCAAGTATTGTGGAGTTACGAATCTTCTCTTCTTCTCTTCTCTTCTCTTCTCTTCTTCTTCCCAGATGTACGGAAAATAAAAAAAAAGTCGAAGTATTGCAATAAAGATATATGTCATTAACGCAATGTCTTTTGCAGAAATTTCTAGAAATTTGCCTGTGAGCAAATCAAAACCAGGTGCTTTATTTGAATTTATTTAATGCATTAGTGTTTCTGATGTGATTTCTGATAGAAAGGATTTATAGACTGTTTGCAAGACGTGATTCTTCTAACGTGATTTATGATAGGAAGGGTTTAAAGACTGAGTTTTTCCCAACTTTGATAGATAGATTCATTACTTGTGGTTGCTTCAATTACTGTTGGCTTTACATAACGAATATTTAGTTTTTCTTTGTAGGTATCAGGTGTTCCAAGAGAGAGCTCTGTCGGGACAAAAAACCAATAAATCACCTGTTGAAGATCGAATAGTTGTTAAACAAACCAAAGAAGAAGGAGAAACGTTAATAAATGAGTTGAAAAATATGTTCCATGTTTGTTTTACAAGGGGAACTCCCTCCCAATGGCATAATGCAAACCATTTTACCTAGGAAAAGTTGCGAAAAATAAGGAAAATGTTCTCCTTGAGTTTTGGCAAGAAAGATGAAAATGGCTACATTTTGTTGCTCCTGAATATGGGAACAATGGATCTATCGTATCAGGTGGAAATGCAATTGGACAGGTCATTCCTCCAATGATCAATTTCAAAGGAAAGCGATGCAAGCCAGAATGGAAAGATTATTTTCGACCTGGAACAGTGGTAGAAGGGACAGACAAGGGCTCAATGAACACATCGATCTCTGTCAAGTGGCTACATCATCGTGACATTTAGATCTAGATATTTGTGACGTTGCTGAAGGTGACAGTATTAGACTGTACTGCTTACCTATCAATACGACTTATAAGCTACAGCCATGGACAAGTCAGTATTTCAAGCATTCGAGTAGTATTGGGATGACGAAGCCCAATTACATTGGTCTACAAATAAAGAGGATGAAAACAGAGTAATTATTAGACGGGTATTTGGAAAAATCTTCTGCAAGGTATTGCCAAAACTAGCGTTCTGCTGCAAGCTGCAGTGAAACATCAAATGTCGTTAACTGGTTTTGTCATGTATGCTATAAAGACAGCATATGTTCTTTGCAAAAAATGCAAAAAGTATGTCACGATAATTGAATAGGGTTGACATTTAAAGACAAAGTGCCGAATTTTGTATGTTCATGGTTGTGAGAAGTGTCGAATGTCCTTGTCATTGATTTCATTGCCATGAGTATGTTTTATAAATTAAATTTTTGGGTGGGCTATATTAATGACCCAGTGTGGGCCATATTTGGAAGAGGAGTTGCTAACAAGGCCCTACTATAAAAGTTAATAATTTATTTAATTATGATAATACCTACTAATTACGAAATCATTTTTTTTGTATTTTATTTTTATATTACTAGAATTGAAGTATGTTATATGGTTTTTCCCGACATTCTATCTACTAAGTATATTACATAAAAAAGTAATAATTGTTAGGTGGGCCTCATTTGGTACACGTACTTATAAATCGATAATTTCTACTTTACTTTTAATAATGATAGATAAGACCAAAAGCAAATTAGATATGATTTCACGAATATAAAGTACAAAAATTACAATTAATAAATGTAATGTTGTCCAGTAATACATATATCAACAGCATTTATTTTCCCGTTTGGAAAAATTGGACTGCTAGTTTAAAAAGTGTGAAATGAGGAATAAAAAATAAATAAGTAAAATAAGTGAGTATTGGATACGAGAAATGAATGGACAATCGCCAAGCCAAGAATGTTGCACATTGATTTCTTCTTCTGCTAGTGCCTATCCTCTATGAATGTTGGCTACCACCATGGCCCATCGTATTTTATTAACAGCTGTTCGAAATAGGTCTGTGGTGCTCATACCTGTCCACTGTCTCAAATTCTTAAGCCAGGATACTGCCTCCTTGCTTTTTAAATCCTACATTTAATCTCGTATGAGTGATCCCACAAACCAAATTGAAAACAAATGAAAAATGGGAAAACACCAGGAGAAGATAAAATTACTTCAGAGATGCTAAAAATGGGAGGCACTGCATTAGACGAGGCAATATGAGTATTACTTAATAAATGCCTATTGGAAGGACAAATACCGAAGACATGGAAAAATGCGGAAGTCATTCTACTCCATAAAAAAGGGGACGTCGCAAATATAGAAAACTACCGACCAATAAGCTTATTGTCACACCTTTACAAACTACTAACCCAAATAATAACAAATAGACTGACAGCTAAACTAGATGCATACCAACCAGTGGAGCAAGCAGGCTTTCGTAAGGGTTTTAGCACTATCGATCACTTGCAAACAATTCGAACCATTATTGAAAAAACAATAGAGTACAACATACCACTACATCTGGCATTTGTCGATTATCACAAAGCATTCGACAGTATCGAGAAATGGGCTTTCTTAACAGCATTAGACGACGCCAGAGTAGATTCAAGATATGCTGCCCTCCTTAAGAATATATACGATGATGCTACTTTTCACGTAAAAATAGATGATGATCTGGAAACTATGAAAATAGACCTTGGCAAAGGTGTGAGACAAGCCTACAAATACAATAATATATACATATATATTAAATATATTATTCAAACACTAAAGATAGAATGAATGACACTAAATATTAATGTCCAATTTACATAGCCATTCAATTGCTTCTGGGGAACATTCCGCAAAGTCCTGGAGGTTTCCACGGTAGGCACGATTCAAGCAGTCTGAAACACAATGGCTTATGGTCTATCTAGATTGTCTGCAATCGCACTGTGGAATCAGCACATTTACCATGTCGGGTACGTATACGATTAAGCCTTACCCAAGTGGACCGGGGCAGATTTGATCCGATGAAACCTTGAGTTGGGGTGGATATCTTAATATAGTTCGATTCTACTGTTGGCATCCATCTTGTTGTCCATTACCTATGTATATCATAGGAATTACCAATTTTTCGGGCAGATCATATTGGAGGATTTCTAGATCTCAGTCTCTAGTGCATTTTTGAGATGTCTGGGATATCTTGATGTATTGGTAATTGTACGTTGGCTACAATTTTCTGGTACTCTCTCACTAATTGGTGGAGCAATATTGCTCAGAGTAGGCAGCCATCTCACTGGCGTTGGTTTTATTGTTCCAATGATTATTCTCATGGTTTGGTTAAGTTGGACATCGATTTTGCTTGTATGTGCACTATTTAGCCATACTGGTGCACAATATTCTGCCACTGAAAAAACGAAAGCTAGAGCAGAGGTCCGAAGAGTATCTGCAGAAGCACCCCAAGTTGTTCCAGCAAGTTTTGATATTAAGTCATTTCTTGTTCTTAGTTTACCGGCTGCGTTTGTAAGATGACTTTTGAAGGTGAGTGTTCTATCAAGTGTGATGCCTAGATATTTAGGGTTGTTGTTATGTTTGATAGCTGTATCATTTAGAGTTACATTGAGAGTATCGCCCGCAAGTTGATTCGACAGGTGAAAGAGACAGATTTCAGTTTTGCTTGTGTTAGGACGTAAGCGCCAGCTCTTAAAATAGATACTTAGTGTAGTTAAGTCCTCGTTTAGAGCTCGTTCTCCTGCTTCTTTACTATTATCTTGGAAGCCAATGGCCAGGTCGTCAGCATAAGCAAATTTTTTCGATTTTGTTTCAGGTATATCTGCTGTATAAAGGTTAAATAATAAAGGAGCTAGCACTGAGCCTTGAGGTAAGCCGTTGTTAAGTTTTCTAATGTTACTCTGTGCATCATTCATATATACCTGAAACAGTCTGTTAGTCAGTAGATTGTTTATCAGCTGACAAGTTTTGAGGCAAGGTATGATTTTCATCAGCTTATAAATAAGGCCCTCTCTCCACACAGTGTCATAGGCAGCCGTGTGTCTATAAATGTTATGGCAGATTTTTCGCGTCATTCAAAGCCAGCTTCAATTAATGTAGTTAAGGACAGCACTTGGTCACACTAAATCCAGCTTGTTCAATTGGTACAGCATCCTCAATGGTGTTATATATTAGGTTATATAAAAGTCGTTCTAGTAATTTATAACAGCAACTGAGTAAGGCAATAGGCCAGCAACTTTCAGGCAGCTTGTTGTCTTTGCCAGGCTTCTGGATTGCGATAATTTTTGTTCTTTTATATTCTGGGGGTAGCACAGCTGTATTCACAATGTCGCTAAAGAATTTTTTGAGCCACTGTCGTGTTTTTGTACCAGTGTGGACTATAAACTCAGGATACATTCCATCGAAGCCTGCTGCTTTTCCTGTTTTAGTTTGGTTAAGCGCTTCGTTTATTTCATCCAATGAGAAGGCACGTGAGTATTCTGATGTTGCGGAGTATTTGCTTTAAGTTGTTTAAGAGCTCTTTTTACGATAGATGTATGAGTTTTCTCAGATGGAGCTCGGGAGTTCTCAATTATTCTATTGGCTATTTTATTTGGCTCAATTGTTGACTTGTTTAAGTGTTGCGCTCTGCTTGCTTCTCCCAGTTTGCGGATCAGTCCCCATGCCTTTCGACTTGAACGTGAGAAATCAATATGTTCTACGGCAGACTTCCATTTATTAAGTCTTGTTGAGTCATCTGTTGAAAATCTGATGTGTCATCCATGGTTGTTTTATTTGTCTTTCCTGTTTGATGTTGTTTATTGTTGTTGTTACTAATACATCTTTGATTTCGTTCCACATCGTATCACTATCTTTCCTATTATCTTTTGCAATGTCGTTAAATTTTGTGTTTATTTCTTCTTGCATTTGTTGTTTTACGTAGCTTTGTTTCAGTTTTGTATGTCCACCGTTCTTATAACGCCCGACTTTCGAGTGTATTTCATCCTTACCCTCAGTTTAGCAAGCAATAAGTTATACTTAGTCAGAGTTAATATCTGCTCCAGGATAGGTTTTTATTGAAGTAACCGCATTACGAAACCTTTTATTTATTAGAAAATAATCTATTTGATTTCTAATTATTTGTTGCGGGCTATCGGCGGGAGACGTCCAGGTATGTAGCCTTCTAGCTGGTAGTTTGAATTGGCTGTTCATGATTACATTATCTGTTTCTTGACAAAATTGTATCAGTCGTTCGCCTCTTTCATTCCGTATACCCAATCCATACTCTCCTACTATGCCTTACACTGTACCCTTTCTAATTTTGGTATTAAAGTCTCCCATGATTATACTGACTTCTTCTTTTTTTATATTTTTCGATGCATTTCTTAATTCTTCATAGCAATATTCAATTTCCTGCTCTTAGCTATCCGATGTCGGAAAATAGATTTGTAAGATATTAAGATTGTTTGGTCTTGCATCTATTTTCAACAAAACTACTCTATCCGAGATTGGAAGAAATCCTACATCGCATCATCCCATTCTTTCCTAATAATAATTGCAACGCCATCTCTTTCACATTGATTAACAATTACATAATTCAAAATAAATTCTATCCAAATGTATTTTTTGGAAATTCCAAAAATATATTTACAGTAGAAATATCTTTACGATAAGTAAGTCCAAAAATAATTTATCAAATGGAACATTTTTTGCAACTCCCCGCAATAAATTAATGATGTAACTTTTAACCTTCTTTATCTAAATTGAGTGTTAGAACATCAATTTATGTAACTTACTTCTAACCTAATTATAAACGTATCAGCAAACTGTTCATCAAAACATTTAAAAATCGATAAATAAATATATATAAATATAAAATAAATAGATTAATGAACATGAGTGATAACAATTGCAAAAATTGAACGAATGATTTATTTGAAATCAGGTAAACAAAACGGTCTAACAAATATGCATGTAAACAAACATTAAGGACGCCGCCCTCCTCAGAAAAATGATGTACAAACAATTAATTGTCTTTCATATTCACATTTTTCTGTTGAAACTTTATTCACATTTCTGTTGAAACTTTATTCCATTAAAGTAGATTTATCTAGCCGAAATAAATTTTACAATAATTACATTTGTTTTAAGCGTCCACAATATATTCAGGGCTGATTTCATAACACCCGATAAAGGCATGCGGTTGCCATGGAAACGACGCAGTAACTATAATCTTTTCGAATCTCTAGAGACACGGAGCTAAGACGATATAAAAGCCCCGAGATAAAACTTAGACGTACTACATAATTGGTTTGTGTTAATAAAGTTAAGTGGGAGTCTTAAGAAATGATAATGATGATGAACCTCAACTGTAGTTCTTTGAGTTCTCTTTTCACATATTTCTTAAATTGTGTTATGGTTTTAATTAAAATTGCTTTCAATCACACACGTAGTAATCGCTAAGTGTGTTAAGCTTAAACAATACTTGCACGCACTATTTCCACAACAAAAAGCTGACCTACTGATGACTAATATCGTCTTGGGCAAGGACGATTATAAAAGAAGGAAACAATCAAATTAAGGGGAAGTTGATAACTTTAAGTCAAGCTAGTAAGGCGATAATTGTATTCAAGATGTAAACATACGTAATTATTACATTCGCAATGGCATTACACTATAAAATATGGACTCTTTGTTTTTTTTTGTAGATATAAATAAAGAATAATTTTATAGTATAATTGGTGCAGTCCTAACACCAGATAGTAATATTAGTGAAGAATCAGATCTCTTCGAGGAAGATGTCGGAGATGGCATGATATTGTGTCCAGATAGTGAACATGAAAAACGTGAAAATTCACCAAACCATGCAAAGGAAACCCTTTTGTCTGAAAGATTACGATGTAAACGAAAAAAAAATGGGTGAGACGTAATCTGAGAAGATCGGAAAATTACAGGTTCTAAAAATTTGCCTCCCTCGATTTCTCAATTGGAAACTTCAGTAAAATTTTTCAAGTTTCTTTTTTTCCAATAGTCTTATTGAGCAAATCACATTCCACTCAAATTTTTGCACAGTGCAATAACGTCCAGATAAACAAGTTAATGTTAAAAAAATATTGTCACAAAATCAATTGGTCATAAATATTGGTTACAGAGCAATTAGCGAAGCGACGAACGTAACATATTCGAAGAAATCAAACGTTTCTTGCATTTCGATAACATTAAGAATATCATTGTGTGATGTCCTCTCGTAGGAGTCACTATCCGGGTAGCTTTTAGACAGCCAGAGACAGAGGTTAAAACAAAAATAAAACTTTATTGTCTTCCTTAAATTAAATTGACAAAAATCTTATGTACATATTAACAATTTGGTTTAGTCTTCTCAGTACCTGGCCTATTTATTCAAATTAAGTTTGACCTTGTCATATGAAATTAGTTTTATCGGCAAGCAAATGTGTATTTGAAATTTTACGAGAACGTTGTATCGATTTAATAACAGCGGACGATAGGTACAAAGAAAGGAAAGGAACTCAACACGTCCCTTAAGTGATTCGGGTTAACAGGACACTCCTCGACAGTCTCAACACGACTGCTTCAGAGTATGGGTAGTGAAGAGATCAACACGCTCTTCGGGTAACGGCGGTATGGGACGGAACAACTTGTGAACTCAACACGTCCACAAGCCGGGTAGGGAAGAAGAGAACCTTCAGTCAACACCTGTCGATTCCCCCTCTATGAGGAAATGTTGCGGTTTATATAGCGGAGCTTGGTAATTAGTTTTGCCTTTTCTACTATCGATATACTCCTACTTCATGGGTTGGTTCGCGCGCACGCTGGTTTAACGGTGATGGCTTGGACTCATCGTTACAATTGAAAACGGGCAGCGTGGACAAGACAGATTATACCAAATCAGATCTGTTCTGAGCCAAATCAGAGAACAGCTACTAGTGGTATTTGAAAAATAATTTCTAGCTATAAACGAACAGATTATACCAACAAAAAGTATATTATACCCACATAAGTTGATCTTCAAAAACTTTATGCTGAGTGGTATTTCGAGATTCAAGTATGACTTTGATTTGCTTGCTGGTTCCCCAAGTTACGCTATATCTCCAGAGTATTAGATATGAGTAGCAATGTGAATGTAAAATTAGTAGATTCGATACAAAACATAAATATTAAAAGTTATTTTTTGACAACTGATTCAGAAGCATAACTCTTAGGATATATCTGACCAAAGAGGGTAATCGTGTTCCAGCTAAGAAAGAAATGAAGAAGCGAGGTAGGTGTCATATGGTAAAGAGTATGTCAATATATACACTGTGGATCTCAGTATAGTACTCTGGTGTGATAATAAAATCGTTATTACGTCAACATGTCAACATATGCAGAAAGTGAACCAGAAGAAGAAAAAGCAAGATTTTTCAAACAAAAAATTAAACATAAAATGATACCTTGGCCTGAAAGTAACCTAAACCCTAAACGATTAGAGTCATTTAAAATGTGGTGCTACCGGCGTATGTTAAAGGTCTCATATATACGCAACACAACTAACGTAACTATTTTCCAGAGGCTAAGAGAAGACAAAGAAATTGGCATAGCAAAACACCATAAAGGACAGAAAATTGGCTTACTTTTTCCACGTTTTGAGTAATAGTAAATACCGACTTCTACAGTTGATTCTACAAGTTAAGATTGAGAGCAAAAAAGATTAGAATGGGGAACAAATAATTGGGAATATGATTAAAAAACAACCGAGAAAGAGGAACAGAAACAAAACAAACAAAATCACACAAAAAAGTAATTAAATAAATGAAATAACTCTAGAATGCAAACAAAAAACAACAAAAAATTAGTTACTGAATAAGAAATCAAAAATGAAGGTATATAAAACAATTTACAAATAAAGCTATATAAAACAAAAACACCAGTCTACCTGGGAAAAATTGATTTTCCGTAAAAATCTTAAACAGGTCTTAATTTTTTTAGTTTCTAAATTAAAATACATAAACAATTCAACAAGAAAGTTGCAAAAAACCCTTAATTTTTGTATTAAGCTTTGGAGTATAAAGACAAACATGACACAAAAAATCAAGAATGGTGGTCGAAAAATATACAAACGTTAGTAAACAAGAAGAAAACTGTTTATCAGAATGGATGTCAACTAGAAAGGAGGAAAATTACAAGATATATAAAAAATTAAATCGAGATGTAGTGAAAAGTAAAAATGAGATGTGGGATCGAAGATGTGCAGAGGTGAATAGGTATATGGGTGGAACAAAAGTTGAGCAAGCGTGGAAGTTGATTAAGTCTCTCCGGAGGGAAGGAAAGGAAAAATTTGACAGTTAATATATCTGAAACACTGGAAACACCATTATGAGGTCTTAGTGACAGTGGATAGATGTAAATTCCAAGAGATAGAAATGGAAGAAATATCCGAACATACACAAATACTTGAGATAACAACCGGAGAGTTAAGCGATGCCCTCAAAAGATCAAAAAACTATAAAGCAGCAGGAGCTGGAGACATCCCAATTGAATTGGTAAAGTATGGACCAAAAATATTACATGAGATGTTGGTTCAACTGTTTAACAAATGCTTAAAATGGATACAATTTGATTGCACAAATTGGATAAATTTGATACATCAGCTCAATATTCAAGAAAGAGGATAAACGCAAATGCTCTAATTATCGGGGAATAACTGTTATCAGCTCAGTGGGGAGGTTGTAAAATAAATAATAGAATCAGAATACGAAGACATAGAAGAACAAAATGGATTTCGTGCAGGAAGATCGTGCACTGATAGTATATTCGTTCTGTAGCAGGTAATCCAAAAACGGAAGGCAAGGAATCTATCTACCCACCTATTGTTTTTAAATTTAGAGAATGCATAGGACAAGGTACCTTTGAAAAAACTGTTTCAAACATTGACAAAAGTAAGTGTCAATAGAGAGTATGTAGATGATATCGCAAAAATATACAAAAATGCAAGAAGTGTCTTTAAAGAAGGAAACTTTATATTTGAACTATTTACTCAATGAACTCAATATAAATATGTCAAAGACAGAGTATCTTAAAATAGGAAATGATGAAGAAGATCCAGAATTAGAATAAGAAACACAAAAACATGCAATGAATATCAATATCTCGGATCTATAATATCTAAAGAAGACACTACCAAAAGAGACATCTAAAACCGAACGCAGCAGGTAAAAAAGCGATAAACATTCTAGACTCTTTACTATAATCTAAAGATACTAGACAAGAAACGAAATTTGCAATATATCGAACCTTGGTAGAGCCAATTATGACTTATGACTTAAATGACTTAAGTTACTGTTTACTTAAATCACTTAAATTATGACTTATGACTTAAAAAAGATCATATCAGGAATGAAGATATCAGAAGGAAGACAAATACTGTATATTCCAGTGTAGACAGAATTGAAACGAGACAACTAGTGTGGTATGGTCACGTGAAGCGAATAAATGAAGATAAGTGGCCAAAGAATGCTTTAAATTACATACCACAACACAAAAGAAGAAGGGGAAGGCCTTTAATTGCCTGGGAAGTTAATGTACGGCACATAATGAGAGATAGAGCCATCAGAGAAGACGAACAGTTTGAAAAAGGACTGACTTTTTAGCTTATAAACAATTATAATAAATCTAACATTTTTTTTGCCACACGCTTGTAAGTAGATTCCGTACAAATCAGGAGAAAAAACACACTTTCCAAAAAAAAACAAAATAAGGGTTTTTTAAAAATTATCTTAGTAAATTGTTTATATATTTTAATTCGGAAACTCGAGAAAAAAAAACTTTTTATGATCTACAATTTTTATTTGAAATTTATTTCCCTAGAATCTATAAAAAAACTTCTTATACGCAAAAAACTATGTTTTTTAGTCATTGTTTAAAAATAAAACAAAAGAGAAGCAACTGTACGTCTTCACAGATTTTTATCAGCTACCCCTCATTTACCTTTTAAAACCTTCAAATATCTTTATAAGATTTTTTCAGCTTTCTTTTTTCCTTGACTGGGGTAAAATTACTGTTTATGTTACTCATCTTGATATTCTTGTCCTTAACATTGAACTTGTTTGTTTATAGGCGCCATTGACAACTACAAATTGACTAAACACCACAAAAAATAACTTTCAGCGTATTGCAATATGTTTAATATAATTTTATTTTAAAATAATTAAGTGTTTAAAAAGGTAAAAATTAGCTAATGTGATATTAGATTAATTTGATTAATTGTTATTGGACAGGAAGACCTTAGAATATTATAAAGAAATATAATAAGAGCTATATTAAGACCAATAAAAATAATTTAAAAACAACTTAGACAAAGAATAAGAGCCGTAAAAATAAAGTAACAAGAACCAATACCGCTAGGACATAATATATATATATATATATATATATATATATAATAATATATATAATATATATATATATATACTTTGGAGGATAACTTTCGGGAAAGCGTCAAAACAAGGATCAGCTAGAGATGGTATAAGCCAGTTTGGTGTAGAACTTTATTCTAAATGTGAAATTTTTCGGTGATATGTTGTCACCTTCATCAGCACCTAAATGGAAAACCTATTTTAGTACAAGTGGTGGAATTTTATTCAAAATTTTAAATGTATTTTTTAATATTTTTAACATGTTTGTGACAGTGTTCTTCACCTCTAGGACCAACTGAACATTTTCAATGTAGGTTTTATGTTAATTTCCACCACTTGTACTAAAATAGGTTTTCCATTTAGGTGCTGATGAAGGTGACAACATATCACCGAAAATTTCACATTTAGAATAAAGTTCTACACCAAACTGGCTTATACCATCTCTAGCTGATCCTTGTTTTGACGCTTTCCCGAAAGTTATCCTCCAAAGAATTGTATTCTTAGCGTCGTTACACAAACTCTATATATATATATAAATATATAAATATATATATATATATATATATATATATTATATATATATATAATATATATATATAATATATAGAGCAGAATCATCAATAGCAATATTGTCAATATCAAATTCAAGTGTTAAAAGAAGGTAAGATTACAATGAAAAAGAAATCCACATAGCTACAAGCAGTAACAAAGAAGCTGAATATGGCTGTCAAAAATGGAAATAAAAACAAGAGACAGAAATTCCTCGAAGAATAATTAAGAAAATAAATAAGAAACGAAATAAATCAAAAGAAATGTAATGTAGGGAGCTTTAAAAGCAGCGCAACCCCTGTAGGGGTGTTTAGTATATACCTATATACTATATAATGACCAAAAAGGTAAAAAAATTAAAATTATTAGACGGCATCAGATCAAAAACTCGTAATTGAGTGTAAGAAATATGCTTCTGACTCAAGATGTAAGTATTCAATAAGAGGCCAAATAGTCTACAGATTAGCAATGTATTGCAAAAAACAAAAGCAACAGTAACTAATCAAAGTTTAAAGTATATTTTTTCAGCAAAATACATATAAACTATTAAATTAAAGAACAAACGGTAACGAAACTATTTTCAAATTATGAAATTATAAGATTACTTTACATCATTTATAATCGCAACATTTGTATAAACTAAATCTGAGCAAAAAAAATAGTTTCCTTACCCTCCTTTTTCTCCATTTTCTATGTTTGTGCCATTCTTCTCTACTTTAACGGCTCCATTCGTCATGAAGTTATCGTGACCGTTGAGAACTGTATTCATGTTTACGATATAAATAATGAAATAAACTTTTCACACAAATCGTTCAAAAATTATGCAAAACTGCTTGAGCCGGGAGCTAGGCAACTCTTATATACTCTTCTATATCGTCTTGTACTAACGAGATAAAGAGACATATCGTACGTCACAAGTATTAGTTTTGATGTTTATTATTTTTTTTTGTTCTATGTAATATTTTATATTTTCAAGCCTTATCGTTTTCATCACTTGACCTTCAAGTGTTGGTAGCAACAGAATTTGTTTTGATGGATGGATGGTTGGATGGTGTAATATGAGTTATTTTCGTCAAATCGAACGCAAGAAAGTCATATCACTGACAGTTAAAAATTTGAATTATATAGGTTGTCCAAATGTACTTACATGCATTGATTATAAACAAGTAATGTGAAACAGATATTTTTAAATTATTTTAAATTGCTTTTACCAATATTGTATTGGAAATAAATAATAAGTATTATCAAACTGCTTCAAACTTATGAAAATTATCAAAATATTGTTTACCGATTATTATATCACGGCACTGGTTTCTCGATGTTTTTGTCTATTTTGCTTATTTGTTTTGATTGTACGTATTGTATGATTAGTATTAGAGTATAAAAGTTTTCCTGTCAATGGATGAAAGAAGGCGAAGAATGGTCTTCTTTTTCTTGTTAGCCTTCTATCAACCATTTTTGGGCATAGGACTCTAGCAATTCCTTCCATCGATCTCTATCCTGAGCAAGATACTTCCAATTTGTTCCGGCTATTTTTTTCATGTCATCTACCTATCTAATTACTATTTAACTGGGAATAAGCAAAGAAAATGGAAAGAAAGAATTTGGAGTGGCTTTCGTAGTAGATAAGAACATCAAAAACAATATCTTAGATTTCGAAGCAATAAATGAGAGATTATGTAGATTGAGGCTAAAAACAAAATTTTTTAACCTCACAATCATTAATGCCCATAGTCCAACAGAAGAACACGACATAACAATAAAAGAGGAGTTCTACGATCAATTAGAAGAAATATACGACAATGCCCCAAAAAATGACATCAAGATAATATTGGGGTGACATGAACGCCCAAATAGGCAAAGAAGAACAGTTCGCAGGAATAATCGGAAAACACTCACTCCATCAAAACACCAACGAGAACGGGGAATTCCTAATTAATTTTGCCAGCAGGAAAAACATGATCGTGAGCTCTACGTTCTTTGCTCATCGGGATGTACACAAAGCAACGTGGATCATGCCAGGTGGAGCGGTTACTAACCAAATTGACCATGTCTTAATAGACAAAAGAGCTGCCACCAACATCCTAGATGTAAAAAGTCGAAGAGGAGCATGCTGTGGATCTGATCACTTGCTGGTACAAGCAAAATATAGATGCAGGATCTCAAGAAACAGAGATAAGAAAGAACAGATAAAAGAGCAGTTGGACATTGATAAATTAAGCCAACAAAACGTTAAACTGAGCTACGAGACAGAAATAACCCAGACACTTATAAACACAGATAACCTAGACATTGAAGAACATTGGAAACAAATGAAGACAAAAGTATTAAATGCAGCAACAAAGACTATCGGTAAAAAGGTAAAGAAGCAAAGGGCAGAATGGTTTAACGAAGAGTGTAGACGGGCCATACACGAACGAAATGAAGCTCACAAGAAATATATGGAAAGGCGAACCAGAGAAAGAAGAACATTTTTCGAGGAGCTACGACGCAGGGCGGATAAAATATGTCGAGGAGAAAAAAGAAAATGGGAAAATAATAAGATACAGAAAATGGAACAAAACCTCCAAAGCAACGATCTAAGGGAGGCGTATAAATATCTTCGACAACTAAGAGAAGGATACAAACCCCGAACAAGTCTGTGCAGAAACCAAACAGATAAGATAATTAGTGAACCAACGCAAATAAAATCAGTTTGGAAAAGCCATTTCCAAGCTCTGCTAGGAGCACAAGGAAGCTCACGATCTTCGGATTTGCGGCACATCGAGGAAGGAGACGAAGAAATAAGCAGCCCGACTCTTAAAGAAGTCAAACAAGCAATACAGGCGCAAAGAAACAACAAAGCGCCGGGATTTGACGATGTCCCTTCCGAACTGTATAAATTAGGTGGCGAACATCTAACAACGCAGGTGCACGCGCTCATATCTAAGGTATGGAGGGAAGAAAAAATTCCTAGCGATTGGAAAAATGGGATTATCTGCCCAATCTACAAAAAAGGGGACAAACTTAAATGCGAAAATTACCGCGGCATAACCCTCCTATGTTCGGCCTACAAAATTTTTACATCCATCCTGAATAGGCGACTTCAACCATTATGTGAAAATATTATCGGCGAATACCAGACCGGTTTTCGACAAGGCAGGTCGACAATAGATCAGCTTTTTACAGTAAAGCAAATCCTTAATAAAGCTTGGGAACACGATATTGATATTCACAATATATTTGTCTACTTAAAACAGGCTTATGACTCCATAAATAGAAGCCGGTTATATAACATCATGGAAAGCTTCAATATTCCCTCGAAATATATCCGACTAGTAAAAGCAACGATGGACTCCACAATAGCAACTGTACGCATACAGTACGAATTAACTGACAGCTTCGAAATAGTTCAAGGCTGAAACAAGGTGATGGACTAGCTCCAACACTGTTCAATCTGGCCCTTGAATATGTCATCAGAAAGCTGAATGTCGGAAGAGCCAATCTCCTAACAAACAAATCTGTCCAGCTCGCCGCATATGCGGATGACATTAACCTCATGTCCCGCAGAGTGGATGATGCAGCAGAAACATATTCGCAGCTGAAAAAAACGGCCAAGGAAATTGGACTTGAAATAAATACACAGAAGACAAAAATACTAACACAGACGCGGACAAAGCGAACAAGAAATCAAATCAAAGTAGAGGATGACATTGAAACAGTGAAGAGTTTTACTTATCTGGGAGTCGAAATGAATACGGAGGGAACAGAAGAGGCCGAAATTCAGAAGAGAATAATGAAGGGAAATAAAGCCTATTTTTCCCTGATTAACATATTCCGCTCCAAGACGGTACATCGAAAATCGAAACTTAAGGTCTATAAAACTATCATCAGACCGATAGTATGCTATGGATGCGAGACATGGGTTTTGACAGAAAGCACTAAACGAAGATTAGAGGTTTTCGAGAGAAAAATCCTAAGGAAGATCTTTGGACCCATCACTCAAAATGGGATGTGGAGATCTAGATATAACCATGAACTCTACCAACTGTTCAAAGAAGCACCTATTGCAGAGTTTGCTAGAGTACAAAGGCTTCAATGGGGTGGTCATGTGGTACGGATGGATGCCGACAGATTGCCGAGAAAGGCCTTGGATGGTAAGATGCAGGGCAGAAGACCAAAGGGAAGACCACGTAATAGATGGGAGAACGAAGTCACAGCAGATGCGCACAACTTATTGAACGTCAGGGCTTGGAGACGAGTGGCGCGGGATCGCCTTTGTTGGAGGCAGAAGTTACAGGAGGCCAAGGCTCAATTTGGGCTGTAGCGCCATTGGAAGAAGAAGAAGAAGCCACAATTAAAGGTTAAAATACGTTTATTGACGTTTCAATTTCCATTTTTTAATGGTGTTACATTCACCATCATCATCATCTTTGGCTCAACAATCCTCTGTGGATCTTGGCCTGCTCTAAGATTCGTCGCCATTCTGTTTGATTTTTTGGCAACATGTTGCCATCTTCTGATTTTTAATATTCGTAAGTCGGTTTCAACTCCATCTATCCACCTAATTCGCGGTCGGCCGTTGCTTCTTTTTCCTACAGGTGTTCCTGTGGTTAGCTTTTTAGCAATCGCATTTTCTGGCATTCGTATTATGTGTCCAGTCCAAGTCGCTGTGTTTTAATGAACATTATGACATCTGGCTCATCAAAGATTCAAAATTATATCTTCTGCGCCCCTGCCCTTGGTCGTTTACAGCTCCAAATATTTTGCGGAGTATTTTACGCTCAAATATTCCCAAAAGTCTTTCATCTTTCTGCGTTAGAGTCCATGTTTCTGCTCCATATGTGAGGACCAGCCTCAACAATGTTTTGTATATAATAATTTTAGTTCTTCTTTGAATGTTTCTTGAGTGGAAATACTTTTGGAGTCCATAGTATGCCCTATTTGTAAGATTTATTCGTCTTTTGATTTCTTCGCTTGTTTTATTGGTAGCAGTCAATAGCGACCCAAGGTATGTGAAGTTGTCAACACGTTCAAAGGTATGACTTCCAAAGACTGTTTCTCGTTCCTCATTTGCTATCGGATCCTTTGTAACCAACATGTACTTGCTTTTGTCTTCGTTGATGACTAGACCCACCTGTTTCGCCGCTGTTTCCAATTCTAGGAGATATTGCTCAACATCTCTCTTGCTACGCCCTACTATGTCAATGTCATCAGCATATGCTAAGACTTGTATCGATCTATTATAAATAGTACCGCCATCCCTAATTCGTGTATCTCGGACTGCCTTTTCTAAAGCAGTATTAAATAGGAGGCAAGCCAGAGCATCCCCTTGTCTGAGTCCATCCTTTATCTCAAAGGATCTAGAACTCTCTCCCTGTATTCTAACAGTGGCTTCTAAGTTAGACATTGTCATTCTCGTTAGTCGGATAAGTTTCTCTAGTATACCAAACTCATGCATTGATTGGTATAGCACTGTTCTCTTGACACTGTCGTATGCGGCCTTGAAGTCGACGAATAGGTGATGGGTTTCAATATTGAATGCTAATGTTTTCTCGAGAATCTGTCTTATTAAATGAATCTGGTCAATTGTTGATTTTTCTGGAGTGAATCCAGCTTGATATTTACCAACTATGCCCACTGTGTAAACTTGCAGTCTTTCGTAGAGAATATTTGCTAGTATTTTGTAAGCAGTTGTTAACAGGGTTATACCTCTATAGTTGTCACACTGGAGCTGGTCACCTTTTTTATGTAACGGGCATATCACGCCTTGAGACCATTCACAAGGCATGGTCTCATTATGCCAAACAAGAAGTAAAAGCTTATGCAGTGTCTGTAGTAGGGCATCGCCACCATTCTTGTAGAGGTCACTGCAAATTTGATCAACTCCTGGTGATTTATTATTTTTAAGCTTTTTAACATTATATACTGATAATACATATTTTCAACTAAATAATGAATTCTATAGACAAAATTTTGGTCTAGCAATGGGCTCTAGTCTATCTCCATTATTAGCCGATATATTTATGGAAGATTTTAAAACAAATATCATTTCTAAGCAAAGAAATTGAAACACATCCTTAAATGATATAAACGATAAAGAAGAGACAATAACATTTAACATGGAAAAGGAATATAATAACACGCTACCTTTCCTGGATGTTTAATCTCTAAGAACGATACTGGATATGAGACTCAGGTGTATAGAAAACCAACACACACCAATAGATATTTATATGAGATATTTCCCGGACGATAAATTGGTAGACAAGGTAGAATTGAATGGCCTCCCGAACCAGCAAGTCTTGCAGAGCTAAGGCAACGAGTTATCAATGAATCTCGAATAATTTGTAGACAATCATGGAGAAATGTGGTAGACGCATTCTACCATCGATTAGGGTAATGTCAACTCAAATTGAGCACATTTTAAACACTTAATAACGTAATTATTATGTTGAAAAATGTTCTAATTTATCAATTGTTACGTTTAAATGTAGTTGAAAATAGTAAACAAATAGGCGTTGGCAGACTTTTGTTTTATGTATTTAAAACCTTCCAGACTACATAAAATCATAAGTGTTAAATATGGTTGAATTCGTATTGAATATGAGATTCCAATAATGACTGAATATACAGGGTGATACATTTGAAAAACCAAAGTTACTAATAATATAGAGAAACGGCAAATCTGGCAACATTGCAAATATCAAATATATGGAATCTTCGTATCCCAAAATTTTGTACAATTATGACTAGCAATTTGCGAGATAATTGGCCGTTTCCAGACTTTTGGGCCACTCTGTATATTTAACCATATATAAGCTAAATATCTATTTTTGCTTCTAAACAAACTTGATTAAAATGTTGAAGATTTATTTCTCTTGTTGTGCTAATACAAGTAGGAGTATTGGTTGGTAGACTTGTAAAAATTTTCAGTTCGTGGTACAGCATTTCTGTATGATTTTGCAATATATTTTTGACACTTTAAGAGAACGTGATTTATATCAGCTAAAGGTTTTTCTAAACAGTGGGATAACACGGAGAATCTAAGGTCCAATCCGAAAGAGATGTGCTGGAAAGCGTCCATGATTCAGTTTTAAACGTGCTATAATAGATGACATATTTATTATATTGTTCTGAAGCTATTTTCTTGTGGAATTTTAAAGTAATTACTATTTAATTGGGAATAAGCCACAATTAAAGGTTAAAGTACGTTTATTGACGTTTCAATTTCCATTTCGGAAATCTTTCTCAAAATACAAACATTAGTAAATTAACAATTTACACGACATCCTAGCAATGTGTCCAGCCCATCTAAGTCTCTGCACTTTAACGAATTTCACAATATCTGGATCGGTGTATAATTGATATAGTTCAAAGTTGTATCTTCGACGCCATAGCCCATTTTCATTTACGGCCCCAAAAATCTTTCTAAGAATTTTCCTCTCAAAAATACCAAGAAGTCTTTCATCATTTTGAGATAAGGTCCACGTTTCAGCCCCATATATCAAAACTGGCCTTAAGGTCTTGTTTGAGCTTTACTGCACGTTTTATTTTTTATTTTTTAAATGTTTCTGGAGACCGTGAACAGTTCTGTTTGCTGTTGCTATTAATAAAAATATAATATTCATAAAAATGCGACAAACGTAATAAAATTACACGAAAACGGTAACGAAATGAAAATTCAAAGAAGTGTCAGACAGGGTGACACACTATCACCGAAACTTTTTATAACTACCCTAGAACGTACTTTTAAAACCCTTGGTTGGGATTATAAATGGATAAGTGTCGACAAGACAAGATTACACCACCTGAGTGACATAGATTCGATAGATCACCTAGGTGAAATCAATATGTTAGAAGCACTGGAAAGAGACACAAATACATGACGAACCTCGTGTCTAGTAATAATTTAAAAAATCAGAAAGGGAAAGCTGAACTTGTTGATAAATGTATATACAGATTGAACGAATTTAAAACGGATCATACAATTTAATATATGTCTGTTTGAACTGCATTTGAAATACTGGAACAATATAAAACTTGGACAAAAATAAATCCATACCTGGATATAGACATTGTATAAAATATCGTTCAACTATCTATCTCGCAATGTTGTTTGCGTAAAGGAAGCGATAATAGTTCAGGAAATGAAGCTCGAAAAAAGTTAAAACTTCGCAATTTTTTCGTTCTGCATGGAGTGAGTTGAAATTTTAACAGAAGGTAGGTGATGACCCAAGAATCAAAATCTATATCGAACCGAAGTGCGCTGAAGGGTTTTAGGCGTGAAAACTACCCCTAATTGTCAAACATTATAAAACAACATATTAAACCTGAATATGGTAAGATTTGCTTTGAATTAGTTAAATAATGATTATTTTATACTTTTGAATAGAGTTCCATCATATTTCAACCCGTAAAAAGCAACCCTTGTTAGAGATTAATGTAAAAAAATTACTAATTCTAAAAAATGATTTCGCCTTGGATCGATTTGGATAAAAATTTGGATTTAAGCTCATTTCACCCACTGCTTTATAGTTTATCTCATGTCGACAAACCCTGATTGTTCTTAATGGTGAATTCATATTAAACCTGAATATGGGTAAAATTTGGTTTGAATAATTAAATAATGATAGTTTCGTGCTTTTGAATAAAGTTCCATCATATTTCATATTTAGAGATTAATGTAAAAAAAGTAGTAATGCGAATTAGGCTCAACTCACTCTCTGCTTTATAGTTTATGTCATGCCGAGGAACCCTGATTGTTCTTAGGGGTGAAAACTACCCCTACTGTTCAAAAATTGTAAAATAACATTACAAATCTTAAGATGAGGGAAATTTGGTTTGGATTAGTTAAATAGTGATTTTTTTATACTTTAAAATACAATTTCATACATTTTCAACCCTTAAAAATCAATTGTTATGAGTGCTATAGGTAAAAACAATTTTTTCATTTTTTCATTACATTTGAGAATCTTGACAAAGGCAAGGTTTTCCTGCCGAAACGTTGATTTCAATGGACAATAAAATCTAGTTCCAAATTTATAAACCCAAAAAATAATAATTTTATATAACACATACCAAAAAACAATGCTTCAAAACTAAGAATAGCACACAGAAGGATGGAGAATTTAATAATAGGAGCAACAATAACGAGATGATTACAAACGAACACTTAGGAAACAGAACCAAAGTACCAGATGGTGTGGGCAGAGCTTGCAGATTAAAATGGAGATAAGCTAGCCACGTGGCAAGGATGCAGGAAGGAAGGTAAGCACGCAAGTTAAACGAATGGACACCAACACACCTACACGATGGCAATATGATCTAAGAAAGATGACGAAAAATTGAATCCGTACTGCACAAGGCCATGCACTCTGGATACAAACAGAGGTGGCCTGCGTCCTGTAATGGACTTAAAACGGGCTGGTGGTAATATATAAATTAGCTTTATTGAATAAATTTGTATTTTCAATGGTTAATTTTAAAAATGGTTAAAAAAATAAATAATTTTAAAAGAAGACACAATTTTTTGTACTGTTATGTTTCCTAAAATACTCGTCAGATTAGAAAAAGAAACTTTAACATGCTCTCAAGAAGAATGTGACCTACTGCCCCTTCCTCTCAGATACAGATATGAATTTATAATTTGGTGTACATTTTTTATTTCACTAATAGTAATTTTAGACAACACTTGACCTCCCCTATTTCCTTTTATATCTATATATGTTTTGTTTCTTTGCTTGAACTATCCCAAATGTGCGTACCTTGAATAAATAAAACAAAATGTGGACACCAATGAACGTCAAATGTAGATTTTTCAAATAAACGTATATTATATTGAATTTTTATTATAATATTAAGACCATTATCTCAATAAAATATGAGGACTTTGCCAAATGAGCATAACTAACAATTCCTTTTTTGCTGTTATAAATTACATCAATATTTTCCAGATCAGTTATTTCCGTTTTTTTCTATTTCTTACATAATACGCTTAGACCTTCAAAATGACAAACAATTGCTTTATCGGAAGTTAAATTAATTCTTCATACCTATCTACTTAAAAAAATCAAATCATTATTTTAAGAATTGATCATATACAGGCAGAAATAAATTATATATGTAAATACTTTTGTTGATATTATAATAAAAATAATACATGCTAGTACAGCACATACCGCACACCAGAAAGATATCTAGTTTAAATTAGAAATAAAACGAGAACACAATAAATAATAGCCCAGGCTGTGGGGGAAAAGTACTCTCTAATCCAGGAATTTATGTAATGTGGCCTAGGTTATAAAGGGCAACCTCAGGAGCAATCTCCCAGTTCATTCAACAAAAAATTTTTGGTTATTGTTTATTTATGAGCGTTTATAGGTGCAAAATACGTATTTTTTGAGTTTTTTAAAGGTAAAATAAATAAAGTAAATAAAGTAAAGTAAATATATAAGTAAAAATAAAGTAAATTAAAGGTAAAAAACAAATATTCAGAGTTATGGTTATATCAGGAAACTTGTTAGGAGTCGACAAATAAAATGCATACATAAAACAAAAACAATATATTCAACAACACAATGATATCGGTAGCTGAATGTACACACAAGATAAAAATACACCATCAATTATGAAATGGTGGTATACATATAGAAATAAGCAGTAATATGAATAATAAGTACCTTTACAAATACAACAATATAATAATGCACAGGTTCAGTTATCAGCGAAGAGAGTCTAATGGTGAGTGAAAAAAATTCAACCAAAGTTGATTAAAGAAACTCTCTTAGCTGTTTAATGGGCATATCTCGAGATATTGGGTATAGTAAATAAAAAATGAATTACAATTATAGCAGATAACAAAAATTAATCAAATCTAAATTTACAAGAATACAAAACAGGTTACAGAAACAAAAATTTGACCAACCTGCACTGGTCGTAGTTAATTATCTATCTCGCACTGTTATTTAATGATGGAGAACTAAATGTTCGTAAGATCCAAA
The DNA here is from genome assembly GCA_918026665.1 of Diabrotica balteata. Taxonomy (NCBI): domain Eukaryota; kingdom Metazoa; phylum Arthropoda; class Insecta; order Coleoptera; family Chrysomelidae; genus Diabrotica; species Diabrotica balteata. Next base: position 76,109,557 of record OU898285.1, read on the forward strand.
AAACTCAAATATAGACATGGATACACGCTTAGAAAGAAAATGCACAGAGAAGGTAACACAGAGAATTATAGGATAGTATTCATTTCCAAGAAGATAAAAAGCTCTAACGAACATCGAACATAACGGTACCCATCTAGTTAGGAACGTGATGAAATTAAAATCTTCTGAATTACGTTCTCTTCAGAAAAATACGTGCCATCTGCGTCATATTTACCAAATCTATCAAAAGAAACCATTAGCATGTTTTTTTTTTAATCACAAAGGCTTTATTAATAACAATTAAGAAACTAATCTGGCGTCATTTACTACTTAAAAACCTATATTTTCAAGTATTTTATATTTTCCTTAAATTAAAATCATTATTTATGGTTAAAAATAATGCAATTATACAACTTCATAAATAATTGTTTTTAACGGAATAAAAAATGATTCATTGTTTTCCAGTGGATTATGAAAATTTACGGCTTTACGAAGAAAATAAAACAAGAATTAGCCCTCTACCAATTTTTTGGTAATCCTATGAGCATTCAAAGTTGAAGGTCGTGGGATAAACTAATTAACGTATCTCAGCAACAAATTAAGTGATCTAGGCCTACTACGGCTCATTCGATTCGTAATTTTATAGGCTTGAATGTCATACACTTGAAATAAATAAAAAAGCAATTTTGCAATAAATATTACGTTTTTAACTTTGACCTTCATTCGTCATTTTTGCAATAACAACTAAATTAAATTGAACGTATACCGGCTCAAATCGAAGGTCTTCTTCAATTTGAGCCGGTAGAAGTTAGATAGTTTGAACAATACTTTCATAATATATACAGAAATTACCTATTACAACACTTTAGGCAAAAAATGAAAAACACTCAAAAAATACGTAGGTTGACCTTTATAACCTAGGCAACATAGCATAAATTCCTGGATTAGAGAGTACTTTTCCCCCCACAGCCTGGGCTACAAAGGTTTAACTTCTGGTGGAGTAGTTATGATTAGGTCTTGTTGGAAAAACATGTAGGTATTTACGAACTAAGCAAACAGTTTCTAAAATATATAAAAAGAGAAGCGTTAAAATCCCGTAATTTTTGAAATAGCTTATGCAATATGTTCTTCTTCTGAGGTCAAACCATCGAGCAAAAAGACAAAAGAGGGAATGTAAAGGTAGTGGTGGCAAAAATATTGTTAGACAGGAAGTGCGATCTTTAGAGGCCACATTAAACAAGGAAAGAGAGTCTTTCTCCTTGTTTGACATCAAATTTAGTTGGGTTATGTTATTGTTTGTACCAAATGTCACATGAAATCTTATTTATATTGAAGTTTTTTTAACAATTGTGTCGCATTTTAGACTATTACCGTTAATAATTAATTAAAACTTTCTCGTCTAAGACACATTTTGAAAGATATTATATAGCTACTGTTAATAAGTGTCGAAAAATTTAAATTTGGCGCATTCGCATTTCCGGATATGTCCGCCATCAGAGGCCACTTTTTTGGTCTCCTTTTCATAAGGATTAGATTCCATCTTTTGTTTTTTTTTGCTCGATGGGTCAAACAGATGCCGCATTGCTCTTTTTGTAGTTTAAAAATAACATCAGATTGGGCAGTTGTACTAGAACCCCAAAACGGAAGAACATATCGAATATGTGACTCGAACAAAGAAAAATAAGTTATTTTGAAAGATGCTAAATTGATTTCCTTCGAAACAGATCTTATTGCATAGCACGCTGAGACTAGTTGCTTACTTAACAAATCTATATAAAGGGACCATTTCAGATTGCTGCCTACAAAAAAATCAAGAAATTTTACAGAATCCACGATACTGCATTAAAGAGCTTTTTTATAGGATACTACTACCGTCTTATCCACGTTAAAATAAAGTAAATTAGAGTCGGACCAGGTTTTTATTTTAAGTAGATCAGAAGTTCTAGTTGCGCGAAGAGTTTCAATAATAGAGTTTCTCTAAGTGATAGTAGATCATCAGCAAAAAGAAAAAATTTTCCATCCATTTTTAAATTAGTGATGTCATTTACAAAGATAAGAAAAAGTAGAGGACCCAATACTGAATTTTTTGATACTCTACATATAATACTTTTGTGAATAAAGTCAGTATAATTTGCTCTAACTAGTTGTTGATTTTGTAACTTTTTTTTTACTTTGTAACTTTTTTTTTGTTTGAACTTGTAACTGATTTTGTGATAAAATGTTGTTTTGGTCTTTACTTAGAAAACTTGGTAGTAGTAGCCTCCCAACTAGAGACAAAGTACCAACAGCTCCCAACAGAGTAGCCTCCCACATTGTAGCAACCTCAAGAGCACCTAGATATCGTGATCACACCATCAAAGTCAAACAAGAACTAAAAATACTAAAGCCTGCATTCCTGCCTACATCTCAATACTCTGACGAGTTTACTCCAGAAGAAATTATTTCAGCAATATCAGAAATTAAGTCTGGAAAGGCACCCGGCTCCCATAAAATTCATCCAGAATTTTTACTCCACTGTGGCAAATATGCTCGGAAATGGCTGGCTGATTTCTTTACAGATATGTTCAAATCAGGAGAAATCCCCTATGCACTAAAAAAAGACCTCCATTATAGCCATATTAAAACCAGTTAAGGCAAATAATCAGCCTCAAAACTACCGACCGATTGCTTTGCTGAGCTGTGTCTATAAAGTGTTGGAACGCTTAATCTACAACAAAATTAGTAGAAACTATTTGAATTGATACCTATTGAGCAAACAGGGTTCAGACCTAACCGCAGCTGCACAGATCAGATCCTATCCTTAACAACACATATTGAAGCAGATTTTCAAAGAAAGCAAAAAACATCCGTTGCTTTCATTGACCTATCAGCTGCATACGATACTGTCTGGAGACAAGGAGTAATCTGCAAACTAATCCGTGCCAGACACTTCCCTCACCTCACCTCACCGACAGACCATTTCAAGTCACAATGGGCAATTCTAAAAGTGTTCAAATGAAGCTCAGCAATGGACTGCCACAGGGATTTGTTTTGGAACCCTTACTGTTCAATTTATACATCGCGGACCTACCTAGGACAACTTCGCAGAAATTTGGCTGCGCTGACGATTGGGCCATTGCAGCAAGACATAATAACATGGATATCACAGAAACGATACTAGCGGATGACCTTGCCATTATGGGAGAATACTTTCGCAAATGGAGGCTACGGCCCAATGCAACGAAAACCGAAGTGTGCTGTTTCCATCTGAATAATGCCCAAGCCAACAAAAAACTCTCCGTCCACTTCGAAAACAGACTGCTCACTCATAACTCAACACCAAAATATCTTGGAGTGACTCTGGACAGAACTTTGGGTTTTAAACAACACCTTCAAAGAACGACAGCAAAACTGAAACGAGAAATAATATAGTCCAAAAGGTATGTGGCACTACATGGGGGTCCTCAGCCTCCGTACTCAGATCATCCGCTCTCGGACTTGTATACTTGGTGGCTGAATATGCTTCCCCGGTATGGCTCAATAGCAAATACACGAAGATTATTGACACCCAATTAAATCAGACAATGCGAATGATCTCAGGTACAATTTTAGACCCACACCGAACTACTGGCTTCCCATTCTGAGTCACATTCCACCGCCGAAACTGCGAAGAAGTCATTCTCTTCTCAGAGAATATCGAAAAATCGAGGCTAACCATCCACCATGATAAGCTTGATATCGAAATAAACCGACTGCGCTCCAGATATCCTCCATTGCTAAGAGCCGACTCCTTAGATCTGGAACATTTCAATCTGACCAACGCTTGGAGAAGACAATGGGAGAGCGACTCACCACAGGAAGCAAACGGCCTGTATCGATCAGAAACCGCCAGGCTTTGAACTGACCCGCAATACATGGACAACGCTAAACAGAATAAGAACAAGTAGCGGTAGATGTGCTGACAGCTTATATAGATGGAGAAAAGCCCTTACTCCTAAGTGTGAATGGTGCGCAACGAGAGACCGTCCGTCATATTGTTGAAGAATGTCCCCGAAGGCGATTCCCTGGAGTTTTCGATGAGTTCCTGAATGCGACCGAAAAATATTTTGTAACGTTTTATATTGATTTTTAAATATGTGTTCTTATTGTATGCCATACGATAAATAAATAAATTTACAAGGCAATAAAACAGAGTAAATATCTTTATGACAAGGATGTGAAAAACACTTATATATACTGCTTAACCTATTGCACTAGGATTAAATGTACTATCACCATAGTTTGAGTGCGTTTATCTTTATTTACTGAAAACTTTCCCAAATTTTTTTAATTACCTAATACCAAGTTTATACGATTTCAAAATGCAAGATAATATTTTTGGTAAATAATTAGTAAATTCAACGTTGATAACGTTACGTTTAGCAAATTTGCACGTATTCTAAAAGTAGAAATAAAATATGTAATTTATTATGTAATAAGGATTTGTTCTTAGATAAATATCCAGGAGTTTGCAGTGTTTGTAACGGTTTATGACCTATTCTATAACTTTTATTGATGTCAAGTGATCTGTAATTCCATGGCAATCATATTACTAAAGAAAAATATTCAAGAAAAATAAAGGATTTATGCCTTTATTACTATATCTTTCTGTAGTTGCCAGTGCCGGTTTCAAACTTAAATAAATATTAACAAAATACAAGAAAAAAGCTAAGAAGAAAAAAGCTAAGATTTCGATGATGTCATTTAAATTTAATTCATTTAGCAGGTCCTCGTTAATGGATAAAACTGCTTAGAACTTCAAATTTTCTTAAGAAATTGCATTTCTTAAGTAGGTTTTTACACTTTTTAGTGTCGATAGATCGCGTTCGCCAGTTGCATTTGCGACCATTATGGAGAAAAAAAATACGCAGGCAAATATTAACGTTTAGAAACGAAGATATTAAGTTATTTTCGTATAAAACTTATACCAATTCTAAAGGAGTTTCTATTTTTAATTGGGGAAGAGAAGTTAACAAATGCTTTAAATGAACACATTCTGGGGAAATAACTCATCCAAATTCTCATTGTATTTTTGTTGTAACTCGGTTGCAGATTTGAAAATATCTTTTTCTTCCGTAGTTTTTAGTTTAACGAAATATTCAAATGCTCTTGAACAATATTTATAACTATTAGATCGGCGAATAATCTCCGACTTAAGATTGTCTATTATAAAAACGTAACATTCTGTTCGCATTTTTTTTTTTGCTTAAAATTACATCCGAATTTTTTTCTCCCAATTGCAATTGATAACAGAGGAGCGGTTGTGCTTAAATCCATATTTTTCTTTTGTACTGCTTTATTAACCTCATTAACCCTTTGTAAAACGTCAAGCCAGAATGATGAAATTATTCAGTTTTCAACAAATCAAGTTTTTCCAATAGAGAAACTGCTTAAACTCTTACATTTTTCTCATTTACATCCGTTGACATTTGAATCAAACATATTTTAATCAAACCGTAATTGCTTTTTAACGCTTTTGCGACATCAAAACGAGAAGACCAACGGGTTGTATTCACTCTTTTAGGTAACAGTGTCTGCCCCGACTCAGGCGAATCCTTTATTGCACGAGACAATAACTCCCACCTGTATGTAGACACGGAGAAAAAATTGTAGATAGCTTGTACCAACGCAAAAAAAAAATGTTGCTTCCAAACAACAATCTGCTGCATTTTGGACAAATAAATTTAAAGAGTGAGCAGCACATGGCACAAAGAAAGCTAAATCATTGTAAACATTGTTTCTGGCTAGTTTGTTTACAGCGCAGCGTCTTTAACTTCCAGGATCGTTGGTGGATCCTCCTCCCTCTTGTCTGCTCCGCTTACCTCACAGCTTTCGTCTTCCGGGTTTTCTTCTTCCTCTATATTAAGTATCTGGTTAAAATATTCCGTCCATCAATTTGGTACGTCTGTTCTTGTTGTTAATAGATCGCCATTCAGATTTCTACATTGTTTTGTGTTTGCCTTGAATTTTTTTGTGTTGATGTTAACTTTCTTATAGAATGTTCTGAATTCTTTCTCTCTGTTGAAGTTTTCTATATATTGAAGTTCCTTTTTTAAGTGGTTTCGTTTCTTCATTCTGTGTATTTTCTTTTCTTCTCTTTGTCTGGTAATTCTCTACACTTGTTCTAGTTCGGCAGGTAAGCATTTTTGCATAGGCTTCATTTTTTTTTTGTGTTGCGTCTTTGCATTCATCGTCAAACTAGTGATTTTTTCGGTACAAGTTTTTGTTCCTATTTCATCTTGTGCTGCTGACTCAATGTCTTCCTTTATCCTGTTCCAGTAGGAGTCTATATCTCTCTGATCTTTGGTAACCTATTGGTAATATTTTCCCAGTGCTGTTTTGCAACAGTTGCATCTCTCAGCTTCTGTACATTCCCGTTATTTCTATCTATTTTTTTTTCTTTGTTGGAATTTGAAATTCTAGCCCTTATGTATTGAGATCACTAAACAGTGGTCTGAGTCTATGTTTGCGCCTCTATATAATAATTTAATTTGTGGAGCAAAATGTGCGAAACGCAATCAAAAGCCTTCGACAGAAATTGCTATTCGAATGTCGCGTTCAAGCCCCTCGCTTACAACATTAAATACCGCGTTCGTAGTAGAACGAGCATTTCTGAATCCATATTGTGAGTTACTAAAGTAATTATTTGACTCAAAATAGATATAAAATTGTTGTTTGATAACCTTTTCAATCACTTTCCCAAAAGTAGAAACAATGCTTATAGGTCTGTAATTGTCAGTTTTTGAGGAATCACCTTTTTTGTAGATTGGTAGTACTTTTGAGTATTTTAGTACTTCTGGAAATACTCCAGTTGATAGAATTAAATTAATAATATGAGTGAATGGTGTTAAAACTATTTGGTAAGTTTCTTTTCAAATTTTGCTGTTAATTTCTTGAACATCCCTACAATTAGAATTATTACTAAATCAATCAAAAAAGAACATTGGGCCAAATTCACTTGCGACATGGACTACGACCTATATGGTGCCCAAAAGAAAGTATGGAAAATGCTCCGCAACAGGAAAAAACCAGTTAACGAGTTCGTGCAGACCAAAGGAGTACCTATAGAAACATGGCAATAACATTTTAAAGAGCTATATGATGCTGAAGAATCGCTGAATATAAACGAAGGCGAAACAGATGTGAGTGCTACAATCAATGACGAAGAAGTAGAAGCAAAGATCAAAAAGCTAAAAAACAGAAAAATCACCGGGAACGGATGGTATACCCAATGAACTTTTAAAATATGGAGGCCCGGAACTTGCAAGTAAACTGGCACAACTATTTAACAAAATATTAAACAAAACAGAAACACCAGAGGAATGGCATAATAGTACCACAATCCCCATATTTAAAAAAGGACAAAAAACCTGCCCACAAAACTATAGAGGAATAACCCTCTTAAATACAACAATGAAACTTTTCACGGTATTCTCAAGGACAAATTGGAAAAGCAAATCACTAATGCTGAAGAACAACAAGGTTTTAGAAAAGGGCGGTCTATCACAGACGCAGTATTTCTTCTTCTTAACATGCCATACACCAAAGTGCGTAGGCGACTATCTCATTACTAGAATTCTGTTCTTGGCGGCGTGACACAGCTCACCTGTATTGTGTATTCCTGTCCATTCTTTAATATTCCTTAACCAGGACAATTTTTTGCGGCCGGCTCCTCTCCTACCTTCGATCTTCCCTTGTAGGATTAACTGTGGTATTTCATATTTTGCTCCTCTCAATATGTGCCCAAGGTAACCAATCTTGCGTTTTTTAATTAATTCAAAGAGTTCTCTTTCCACGCCGGCTCTATTAAGGACGTCATCGTTTCGAACTCTATCCACCCAAGGTATGCGCATCATTCTTCTCAATGACCACATTTCAAATGCTTCGAGTTTGTTGATAGATGTTTTTTTCAAAGTCCACGTTTCCATGCCATAAAGCAAGATGGACCATATGTAGCACTTGACCATTCTGTAGCGTATTTCGAAGTTTAGGTGTTGATTACATAGGAGCGGTCTGAATTTCACAAAAGCTTGTCTTGCCATTTGTATTCGGGTTTTTATCTCGTGTTGTGGATCCGATTGGTCATTGATTGTGGTGCCAAGGTATTTAAAAGTTTTCACGCGATTTATACGATTGTCACCTATGCATAATATCGGGTTTTCTGGAGGGTTTCTGCTAATGACCATATATTTCGTTTTCAAAATGTTGATTTTGAGGCCATATTTTTTACCTATGCTATTCACCTATCAAGTAATAACTGCTGATCTTCCAAATTATCAGTTATAATCACTGTGTCGTCCGCATAGCGTAGGTTGCTAATTGGTATGCCGTTCACCTTAATGCCTAATTCCGTATCTTCTAATGCTTCCGCAAATATATTTTCAACATATAAATTAAAAAGCATCGGAGAGAGTATGCAGTCTTGGCGGACACCTTTCCGGATTTCAAATTCATCCGTATATTGGTCTTGATCAATCCTCACCTTTGCCATTTGGTTCCAGTATAGATTCTGAATAATTCTGATCTCCTTCTGGTCAATGTTGGCCCTATGTAGTAGTTCCATCATGATATCATGTTTAACATTGTCAAATGCCTTCTCGTAGTCGATGAAGGTGAGGTAGACATCTTTTCGTTGATCTAAGCAGTTTTGTATTAAGGTGTTCAAACATAAAATTGCCTCTCTTGTTTCTAGTCCTCCCTTAAAACCGAATTGTGTTGACCCGCTAAGTTCTTCTAGTATCTTATACATTCTTGAGTGTAATATCCTAAGGAAGAGTTTCAACAAGTGACTCATTAAACTGATTAAGCGGTGTTCATTGCATTTTGTGGCATTAGCTGTTTTTGGGATCATCACAAAGGATGACTGCAGCCATTCTCGCGGAATGTAACCAGTATCATAAATTCTATTGAACAGCCTTACCAAGATTTCGATATTCTCCTCGTCTAGTAGTTTTATTGCTTCTATATTAATTTCATCTGGACCTGTTGCTTTATGCATCTTTGTGGTTCTAACTGCATATTCTATTTCACTTCGCATTATTGATGGCCCTGATAAGTTTTTGGAAGGAAGTTTGCGCGTTGGTTGTGTTGGTCTTTCGTCATTAAAAAGGCTTTCTGCGTATTCTTTCCACGCCATTGCTATTTCTTCTTCTGACTCTATGTATTCGTTTCTGTCGTTGCGTATTCTTGTTCTGTGGTGGCTTTTGTGTATATTCGATATTTCTTTGATCTTCTTATGTAGTCCAAAACTATCTCCTTTTTCCTGCAATTGTTCTATTTCGTTGCACCTTTCCACCATCCAACGTTCTTTTGCTTTCTTAATTTTCTGACGGATTTCTTTGTGTAGCAGTATTTGTAATAAAACAAATAAAAGAAAAAGCTATAGAGTTCGGCATGCCAGCGTATATTTGCTTCATTGATTTGACGAAGGCATTTGACAGAGTTCGCCTGGGAGACATTCTAAATATATTAATAGAAAATGAAACACCGACCAGTATAACAAAGATACTCCATAACCTAAATAACAACAACGTAACCAAAGTTAGAGCAGGAGACGAATTCACTGAAAATATTCCAACACCGGGAGGAATTAGACAAGGCGACAGTTTAAGCCCCTTCTTGTTTAATCTTCTCATGGCAAAATTATCAACAAAGTAACATCTCTTAATCTCGGATATAGAATGGGCAACAAAAGAATTGGTATGGTGTGCTACGCAGACGATGCAGCAATTATTGCCGAATCAGAAGATGATCTCCAAAGGCAGCTCTTTCAGTTCTTTCAAACAAGCCGACTATTAAATATGAACATCTCTACCAACAAAACTAAATGTATGACAATAGCAAAAGATCCGCTCAGATGTAAGTTAGTGGTTGAGAACAACCCCATAGAACAGGTGATGCAATTCAGATATCTGGGCATAGATATATCAAGCACCCATGACCCAGTAAAGGACCTGAGGAGTCAGATCAACAAAGCATCTGCACTGTCAGGATGTCTGCGGGAGATAGTCTGGTCTAATCCGTATATGCGCACAGATAGTAAAATTAGAATCTATAAGACTTGCATACGACCGATCATGACATATGGCATAGAAGTGAGCGAAGATACCAACAAAACGAAACAGATGCTAAGGGTTGCCGAAATGAAAACCCTAAGAACAATAATGGGGAAAACAAGAAGGGACAGAGTGAGAAATACAAACATTAGAGAGCAGTGCAAAATTCAAGATATTGTAAGATGGGGAAGACAGCGCAAGAGGATGTGGTACAACCATGTAAGACGAATGGATGAGAATAGGCTCCCAAAAATTGCCCTAGAAAACAATCCGCCTGGTTCAAGACCCCCCGGAAGACCACCTAAAAGATGGAGGGATAGTTGGCAATCTACCTCCCAAGAAATTAACCAGAGGCAGATTCAGAATTAAACAGATCGAAAGATCTACAAAAAGTAGAAGAAGAAGAAGAAGACTAAGAGACTTTATTATTTGAGAGACCTCTTCTTTCAGAACGGGACGAAAAAAAAGGACTTGCTCGGAGAAGGATAATTTCTGTACCTAATTGACGAGGACATTGACGTTATTAGTGAGAAGAGATGTAATTATATTCTCTGGAATTGTAGTAAAAAAATGATTCATTATGTCTGAGGTAGATCAGGTTGTACCGAACTGGATCTTGTGTAGTTTCTTTCGAAATTTACTATTTTCCAGCAATCTTTAGGTTTATTATTGGAAATAGTAATCAAATTACAGTAAGCTGACTTTTTAGCAATTTTTAATTGCCGATTATATTTGAGTTCCACGCTGTTCTCCGAGTGCAGAGGTACCCTCTCACCGGCTCTGGAACCAGATTGAGCCATGTGTTACCTATAGTCTAATTTAATACTGAACATCACAGTTATTTTACAACAAAATGTACAACATTTCATAACTAAATGTAATTTAAAGGGTTTTTACCCTAGTATTTTGGTGGCTCAGGCATTGTGACCTAGCATTTTTCGATTTTAACAACCTGATGATGGACTGTGTGGTCCGAAAACGTTTGTTTTATTGATGTGGCCCTTTTAAGGGTTTTTTAAATAAATATACCCATTTACAAAGATTAACCTCTTTTTGATTATATTTGACAATATAGACAACTTTTTGTTGTTTATATACTTTGAACAAATCGGAATCCTTAGTGGCATCTGCAATGTGTTTAATAAGAGAAAGATTAGATCTGTAAGACCTTAATAAATTATTAAACCATTGCACAGTTTTTTCAGCCATTTGTTGTACTTTTTTAATGGAAAATAAGTTAATATTAAATTGCTATACGTTTCTGTAAGAAATAGTATTAAAAAATCAGGAACATTATTAATATCGTAGAAAAAGTCCATGTTTGTACTAGCTAGCGCACTAAAGAAGACAAAATAAGCAATGAAACTAAACAGATAATGACAGAAAGAAGAGAACTACTAGCGCAAAACAAACGCTATACCCAAGAATACAGAGAACTTAATAAAACAATTAGAAAAGAACTAAAACGCGACATACAAAAATGGAACGAGAACTTAATATAGCGAGTCATTGAAAACAACAGAGACTTAAAATGTCTAAGACCCGCACTGGGAGTTCAGAAAATCATAAAAATTAAAGACGCCAACAATAAGGAAGAGAAGGACAAATATAAAATAACAAATATTGTCGAAGACTTTTACACATCCTTGTACAGCTCGCAAAGCCAGCCAAATAAAACAACAAAGAAGAACGTCAAAAGAAAAATAAAAAATGTGGGATCAGAAGTACTACCAAATAAAAAAGGGATTCGAAATATAAAGAGCTTTAAAAGAGCTAAAAATAATAAAGCTCCAGGACACGACGGTATAATTGCCGAGCTCTTGAAAACAAGCAAGACATTAACAATCCCTGTACTAACAGAGCTATTTAATATATGTCTCCATAATAGCCTAATCCCTAAAGACTGGAACGAGAGTCTAGTAATACTCTTACACAAAAAAGGGGACAAATGTGATCTACAGAATTATAGACCTATATCGTTGCTCAGTCAAGTATACAAACTATTTATGAGAATTATTAACAACCGGTTGACCTACAAAATGGACAATTACAAACCGGTTGGACAGGCTGGCTTCCGCAAAGGATATAGTACATCGGACCATCTGCTGACAATGAGAACATTGATAGAGAAGGCAAATGAATACCAACTACCCGTATTTCTTGCCTTCGTCGATTATGAAAAGGCGTTTGATAGTATCGAGATGTGGGCCATAGAAAAAGCTATTAATAATTGTAGAATAGATTCGAAATATAGGCAACTAATACATAATATATATGAAAATGCAACTATGATAGTACAACTAGAAGAAAATACAAATCCCATCCCCATTAAGAGATGAGTGAGACAAGAAGACGTAATATCGCCAAAGCTTTTCAACCTAGCGCTAGAAGACGTCTTCAAAACTACAAATTGGTGAATCTATGGCATTAACGTTAATGGCAACAAGTTAAACCACCTCAGATTCGCTGACGACATAGTGATTATAGCGAGCACATTCGAGGAACTGCAAATTATGATGGCCAATTATGAACTGCCAAATCCTGAAACTTAACAAAGAGAACCAAAGTGCGGAAATTACTAGAAGAGCAAGACTAGCATGGGCAGGATTTGGAAAACTTAGTTGGATACTTAAAAACCGCAAAATACCCCAATACTTGAGGAGCAAAGTGTTCAACTAATGCATCCTTCCTATCATGACATATGGATGCCAAACCTGGACCCTAACCAAGGCAAACATGAATAAACTAGCCACAACAGAAAGAACAATGGAAAGAGCAATGTTAGGTATACGACTTTCAGATAAAAAGAGGAACGACTGGGTAAGATCAAAAATAAAAGTCGAGGACATAACAACAAAAATTGCCAAACTTAAATGGAGCTTCGCGGGCCACACTGCTAGACAGAAAGACCAACGTTGGAATACTACAATACAACATTGGAGACCTTATGAAAGTAAACGACCAAGAGGAAGACCACAGATGAAATGGTTGATGACATTAAAAGAATAGCCGGAACAAATTGGAAATATGTTGCTCAGGATAGAGACCGATGGAAGGATTTGGGAGAGGCCTATGTCCAAACATGGACGATAGAAGGCTAAAATGAAGAAGAAGCGCACGTTTAAGCTTCTGTAAACCAGAAGCAGTAATACACCTTCGAAATATTTGATTAGTGTCAACAGCTTTATGCTCAGAGTCAATAAATAAAAATTGAGTTCGATGGTCAGAAAAACAAGGTTCAAATACGCCCACTCTGTAGATATTTTCAGAAAATTTTGTCATAATGTTGTCGATGCACCTACTGGACTGGGATGTGATTCTATTATAATCGTTTATAGTTACTTTCAGACCAAAAGATGTTAAATATAAAAAAAAGATCAGATTCAAATTAGGTGACAGATTAGATAGACATATTAGATATATAGAGACAGATGGAAAGAGCTGAGGAAGATCTATGTCCCGCAGTGAACACATACAGGTTGATGATAATGTAAATTCTTAAAAAATATGTTTTAACATTTCTTTATATAAACTTGTACTACTATATTTTGTAAAATTGGTTTTCCGTTATGGCACGAAGTTGGATGGAAGGTTCTTTCAAATAGTGGTACGCCGAACTATAATTTCCATTAGATCTTTTTGACGTGAAGGTTGGTGTAAGGATAGGATGCTTGATATAAGTTTGTGTTTTACATAGGAATGTGACTCCATGAATCAATTTTTTTTATAGTCCCACTGACCTATTCGCAAGCTTAACTAGAGGACACTGTATACATTACAATCAGTATTCTCGAAAACATTGTTTCGACACATATTTTTTATATATGTTATTAATGTACGAATATTTCATATAAAACAATAACATTATGTTAAAAATAAGGACAGAAAAATATATATGGCGTATTTTATGTGTTTGTTGGACCCCAGTTGATTGCGATATGCTCTATTCAGTTGATAAGTGAACTAGAATAACTTATGTTTAAAAAAATAAATGTTGTTGTAATATTAGTCGGTTAATCGTATTTTCCCATAATGTTTATTTTCAGGAAAGTGAATATACCGGGTGGTCCAATAAGCCGATCTCTCGGCTATATATCAGAAACTATTCATGTTATAACTTTAGGAGAAAAAATTCCTTAGCAAAAGTGGCCAAGAGAAATCGCTGAAAATAACTTTCAAGATTATGGATTAACCGCTAGGGGGCGTAACCTGCGAAGAAAATTTTGAAAACCAGTTTTTAGGGAAATATGTCCAATTATACCAAGTGTTAAATAAGTAAACTAGAAAGAGGCATACATTCTGCACAAAGTTGTACAAGTACTTTTTTTTATTTTTTCAAATAAAGGGTGGGGGAGAGTGGGAAAGTATTTGTGGATAAATACCTATAACTTTGGTTTGGATCAACCGATTTTAATGAAATTAGTGTAATTAGAAATAGTGTGGATGAATTAATTCACATCTACTATAAAATAATTGCATTTAGTTTTAATTGTCGTAGGTAGAGGGGACTTTCAAATAAAAAAAATTAAATTTGTTTTTCTTCAAAATTTTTAATGGAAACACCTATTTATTGTAAATTATAATGGAATTGGATTAAATTCGTAACAAAATGGAGCTAACCGCATGTTAATAGCTTTTGTTGAACTCGAGATATGAATAAAAACTCAAAAACATAAGTAAGTATAGTATTGACACACCCTGTATTATAAATTACATTAAAAAATAAGTCAGTAAGTATTTTCAAAATTTTTTTATAGCAGAAGAATCTTAATGTTGATGTTTTTTCGAAACTAAGTGGGCTACGACAATGAATTTGACGGGGAGTTCATATTGTTTATTTATTGACAGCAGTCAAAACATTGTTAAGAAGTGCTATATTATAATTCGAATTAAAGATTGCACTTTTTTCAATAGATATTAATATTGGTAATATTAGTAATTAATTATCAATACAAATAATTCGTGATGAGTATATCAAATTGTATGATATGATTGGAGTTTATTTCGAATGTTACCAAAATGCCGCTATTGCCTCACATATATATTTTTGTAAGATATCCTGACAGGAGACATTACTATCCTATACTTTACTATAGAAAAAATTCATTTTATGGACGCCATTTTTAAACCGGTTCAAATTTTTTAAATTTGAAACCCTAGGGGGAATCTACTCAACAATCTGTTTAATTATTCGAAAAAAATTATTCTCCTATCTATCACCGTTTAGGAGGAGTATTGCGCACAAAAAGGGCTTAGCCTTTTAGTATATAAGATGATCAATTAGTGTTTCTATTAAAAAAATAACATTTAAATACGTACCCTGCATTCATATTTGTTAACTACTCTTTAACACTACACCAGTAACGAAATAGTTTCACTATCAGTAGTACATCTAACAATGATAATACCGTAACTAAAATTCGCACATTAGATTCTCCTTTTATATGATTTGCACGAAATAATATAATAATACACTTATAAAATAGTTATTTGTTTTCTTAGATTTATCATTACTTCATTGATTAATTATAGAGATAATTATTTAAAACATATAAGCATTTGGTGCATATTCAACTTTTCAGCAATATAAATGGTGTATCTTTTTTCTATTTTAAGCACTATTTTGTGCTTCATTAAGTGTGTGCAATGTTATCAATGATTAATCTGTTTTATTGATAAACTTTTATATACAATCTACGATCATATTAAAATTTCCAGTTTGGTTTCCAGTTCATTATTTTCACCTGTTCTATTTAATTCTGTTTATGAATATGTTTGGATTTTTTACAGATCTTCTCAGAAACTACATTTCTTTAGCAAGTAACTTGTTTTCTGTTCGGTGATTGAATTACCAAACCTCACTTCGGTACGTTGTGGAGAATTCGTACGTTTTTAAACATTTGTCATAAAATATAACTGTTTATTTTAGTTATTTACACACGATCTACACACTCATCATCATCATCAACCTGTATGCGTCCACTGCTGGACATAGGTATCTCTCAGCTCTTTCCATCTGTCTCTGTCTTGTGCGGCTTGCATCCAGTAACTCCTAGCACGCTTCAGATCATCAGTCCATCTGGTTGGTGAGCCTCCTCTGCTCCGTAGTGCTTCTTGTCTTGGTCTCCACTCGACAATACGTTTTGTTCATCGGTTGTTTGATAACAAATACCTACGATGTATTTCTTTGTTTGGGATTATGTCTCTCAGCGAGACACCCAATATTTGGCGCTCCATAAACCTCTGAGTCACGCGAATCTTATTCAATACCTTTTTTTTGAATGTTAATATTTCCGCTCTATGAGCAGAGAGTGTGTTACTTAAGTACAGGTAACACACTCTTTGTCAACCATTTTCCATCCACTCCTGAATTTAGGTCTCTCCCAATTGCTACCATCTTTCTCTATCTTGCGCCAATCTAATCCACTGTTTGCCTACCACTGCTCTTATGTCATCTATTCATCTTTTTGAGGTCTTCCCATGCTTCTTGTTGTCATCCTTTGCTCCATTCTAGAATTCTCCGTGTCCACACGTTGTCATTATATCGGACTAAGTGACCTGCCCAGCGCCATTTCATTTTTGTAATTTCTTGCGCAATATCCCTAATCTTCGTTCTACGTCTTATCTCGGTGTTTCTAATCTTGTCTCTCAGTGATATTCCAAGCATGATTTGTTCCATTGCTCTTTGCGTTGTTTCTAATTTTGTAGTAGATTTTTTGGTAAGGGCTACTGTCTTCAAGCCGTAGGTACAAACTAGTAGTATGCATGTGTTATACACCTTTTTCTTTAAGTTTACAGGAATGGAGGTGTTTATCAAGATTTATGCTAGTTTGCCGAAAGCGCCCTATGCCAGTTGTGTTCTTCTTTTAATTTCTGCATCTTGATTTGGTTTTCCTAGTTTGATGACATGACCTAGATAATCATAATGTTCAACATTTTCTATGGTATGATTTTGTATTGTTATATTTGTCTGGTCTCGGCTCAATATTTTTGTTTTACTGTAGTTCATTTTTAAGCCTACCGCTCCTGAAACCGCATTTAATTGTTGTAACATATCATTTAGTTCTTGAATATTATCGGCTATTAAATCTATGTCATCTGCGAATCTCAAGTGGTTTAAATATGATCCGTCGACGTTGATACCCTCGTTGTTCCATTCTAGTTTCTTAAAAATGCCTTCTAGAGCAAGAGTAAATAGTTTGGGAGATATGGTGTCTCCTTGTTTTACTCCCAGTTGTAGTCTTATGGGATTAGTTTTTGTGCTTTCGTCCAGCTTTATCTGCATGGTGGCATTTTCATATGTTTTTAATTATGTTACTGTATCTTGAATCTATACGTGCATTTTCTAGAGATCCAAGCACTGCTCATAATTCGACGGAATCGAATGCTTTATGGAAATCAATGAACGCCATATGAATTGGAACATTATACTCGGTGCATTTTTCTATTAGTGTTCTTACGGTGTGCAAGTGGTCTATGGTACTAAAATGTTTTCTGAATCCAGCCTGCTCGATAGGTTGATAGAAATCGAACTTATGTGTTAGGCGGTTGGTTCTGATTTTAGTTAGTAATTTATACAGATGTGATAGCAAGGATATTGGTCGGTAAATCTCGATGTTTGCTTTGTCTCCTTTCTTGAATAGTAGAATGACTTCGGAGTTGTACCATTCTTGAGGAATCTTTCCTTCATCAATTACTTTATTAAATAAAAT
Source organism: Diabrotica balteata (assembly GCA_918026665.1). Lineage (NCBI taxonomy): Eukaryota > Metazoa > Arthropoda > Insecta > Coleoptera > Chrysomelidae > Diabrotica > Diabrotica balteata. The sequence continues at coordinate 76,127,321 of OU898285.1, forward strand.
ATTCAATACCTGTTCCATTTTTCTGCCACCAATTTTCAACATTTCAACTGTAATTTTATCCTCTCCCGGACATTTATTCGTTTTTAGTTGATTTAGGGCCATTCTTATTTCATAGTCGGTTATGTCCGGTATTTCTTCTGAACCGGTGCTAATTATTGTTCGTTCAGTACGTCGTTGTTGTGGTTATGTATTTAGCTAAATACATAAGGTATATTACTCTACAGCTTCTCCTAAGGAACTCCATTTCTACTGCTCTTATTCTACCTCTATTTCTCTTGTTTATTGTCCAGTTTTCGGACCCATATGTCAGGATACTTCTTGTCAGGGTATTATATATTCTCTTTTTTGTCTTTATCGTAATGTTCTTATTCCTCAGCACTGAATTTAGTTGTCTTATACAGTTTCTTGTTTGTCTTAGTCTGTTGTTTATATCTTCTTCTGTTGTTCCCTGGTTCGATATTATGGTTCCTAAATACTTGAATTTATCTGTTCCATTTACTTGTCTTCCCTCGTCCATCTCTAGGTTTATCATATCCTTGTTTTTTGTTGTTTGGTATTTGGTTTTCTCCATTCCGTTGTTTTTATATCCTTCTTCTAGTTTTCTGAGCATAAAGCTGAGATCTCCTTCATCTTGTGCGATGACTACTTGATCGTCGGCAAAACTTAAGGTGTATAGGTATTCGTCTCTTAGTGGTATGCCATTCCTTCGCACTTTCTCCTCCATGGTTTGAGTGTCTTTTCCAAGAATATTTTAAACAGAGTAGTGGACGTAGCACAGCCTTGTAGAAGTCCTTATGTCGTCTTAAATGGATTGTAGGCTTTATTTCCACATTTAATAGCTACTTTGTTCTCTTTGTACAGTGCTTTAACTGCTTTTATTAGTGTTTGTCGGATTCCGAGATCATTCATTGCTTCCCATAATTTGACTCTAGGTATTGAGTCGTATGCTTTCTTTAGATCAACAAACGCCAGATGGACCTGTCTACCTTTTGCCATTTTCTTCTCTATCAGTTGTTCTAATGTGTACGTATGATCTAGGCATGATTTTCCTACTGTGAACCCTGCTTGGTCTTCTCAAATTTTTCCTATTATTTCAGTTTCTAGTTTTTCCTTGATAATTTTCCCGTAAAGTCTACCTACCAACGATATTATACTAATTCCTCTGTAGTTTTCACATTTTTTCCTGTTTCCTTTCTTATGTATGGATGTGATGTATGCTTGTGTCCATTCCGCAGGTATTTCCTCTCCATTTAGTCCTCTTTCAAACATTCTGTGTAGCATGCGGAATAACTTTTCCGTTCCGTTTTTAATTAGTTCGTTTGGTATCCCTCCGGGTCCTTTGGCTTTTTTGTTCTTTAATGTCTTGATTGCTCTCTTGACTTCTGTCAGACTTCTTTCTATCTGGTCGTATGTCCCATTTCATGTATGTTCTGTATTCTCTTCCTGAAATTGGGGACGGTTTTCTGTAAGTAGTTCTACGTAGTATTCTTGCCACTCGTTTTCACTAATTTTGCCGATCTGGGTTTTCTCTGTCTTATTTCGTTGGAGTGCTTTTAATATTCGCCATGATTCTGAATTTCTCGTTCCTCTGATATGTCGTTCTATCTCTGTGCATGCTTGTTCCTATCGTTCGTTCTTTTCATTTGTTTCTCTTTTCTTTACCTCTCTGTTTTTCGCTGTATATAGATCTAAGTCTTCCTCTTTTTTGGTGTTTAGGTATTTTATGTGTAGTTTTTTCTTTTCTTTTATACATTTCAATGTGTCTTCCCTTAATTTGATATTCTGATGGGTGTTCCTTTGGTCGTCTTCTCCAAAAGCTTCTAAGGCCGCTGAAATCAGGCAGGTTTTTATGTGTTTATGCATTTCATCTAACGTGTCATATCTGAATTCTTCTTGTTTTTGGTCTAGTCTTCTTTTGTATAGATCTTTTATTGATTCTTCCTGTAATAGATGTAATTTGAGCCTCTTTTCGTTTATTGTCGTTCCCGTTGTAACAATCGATGTATGTTTTTCTTTTGTCCAGATATAGGGGAATTCCATCCATACCACCACAAGTTTGTGATCTGTTTCACACTCTGCCCCTCTTTTCACTCTGGTGTCTTTCACTTTGATGGAGCTTTTGTGGTTCATGATAATGTAGTCAATAATGGATCTTAGTTTTCTTGTCTCTTGAGTCCATGTGTACTTATGTATATTTTTGTGTTTGTAGAATCCGTTCATAATTTTCAAATCATTTACTTCACATAGTTCTATCAATCTTTCTCCGTTGTCGTTAATTGTGTCTTCTCCAAATGGACCAACTGTTCTGTCATTGTCTTTTCTTCCGACTCTTCCATTTAGATCCCCCACTATTATTATTTCTTGTTTAGGTTTTCTCTTATCCATTTGTTCCTGAAGTTGTTCGATAAATCGTTCTTTCTCATTGGCTGAACTGTCTTCCGTTGGACCATGTTGCTAGTATTATAATTTCTCTGCCATACATCTTGATTTTCAGTTTGGCAATTGTCTCGTTTGTGGGTTCCCAATCGTCTATAGATTTTTCCCATTTCTTCTTTAGTAGAATTCCAACTCCAGCTTTTGCGCGGTCTTTCTTTTTTACTCCGCTCCAACAATGGATTAGTTTCCCTATTCTTTCAGTGCCGTTTCCTTTCTTTTTTGTTTTCGTTGTGACGAGGATATCGAGAATCGAGATTCATCTTTTCGATTTCTGATGTTATTTCACTGGCTTTTGTTCTCCAGCTTTGTACATTCCATGTGCCGATTCTTAGCTTTCTCTTTTTGTCTACGGTTGAGTTTCGAAGCCGCGTTTGTTAAACTCAAAACAGAAGTGCCCGCACTTCTGTTTTTCCCAAGGGACTCCCTCCTTCGGAGGTGTGGATTACCATCCGGGGATTAATTTTAAAATTTTTCATTTCTGCCAATTGTTCGTTAGCCCTTGGATTTTTTAAGTGTGCTAGGTTGCTAACGCCTAATGCCATAACCCCCTTTTGGAGGACCTATTGTTCAGCCGTCCACTCTGGGTCAGACGCTGTTTGCAGCCGCCCACTCTGGGTCAGACGCTACTATTGTCAGTTGGTCCGCGTCGGGTATTTCATTTCCCCAATACCACCCATATCTGGGAGGCGTTCCCCTATCCGCCACCTGGGGACGCGTCCGGTAGAGGACTGACATCCTCCTCGGAAAGGTAAATTTTTAAATTCATAAATCTGATAAAAGAGTTACTTATTGTCTACTTTTAGGTAAAGCTGGTAAAAAAATGGTAAAACTCTTTTTGAAACGAAGACCCGAAATTTCAATTAGAACTACTATTCTGATTTTGAAAGAATTATGACCGAATATGCGGGGACATGATTACAACTGTATACTACAGCCGGTCAAGTTCTAGCAGAAAAAGGTTCAAAATGTGTTCCTAGCTTAAGTCCTGGGGAAAAAGGTGAAACGATCAGTGTAATAGCTTGCTGTAGTGCAGAAGCGATTTTCTTGCCCCCATATTGCATTTTTAAGAGGAAAATAAAAAAGACGAGTGACATTATGGTATGCCACTGGGTTCCAAGATTAGGATGCTGGAAAATAACAGTGACATTTTCTTAGAATAGTTACAAACACACTATTTGCCGAGAAAGCCTCTAGGTAAAACCTTATTAATATTAGATGGCCACACAACCCATACGACCAACCTGGATCTACTAGAATTTGTAGACCAAAACGAAATAATTTTATTTTGTTCGCCATCTGCCTCTGGATCGTGCTTTTTTTAAGTCACTTAAAAGTAACTTTTATGCTGAATGCCGTTTTATGGTACATAATAACAAAAACAGGGTTCTAAAATGCCTTCAGTTTGGTATACTCTTATATAGATTTGGATTAGATTAGATCTTTGGATTAGATCAGAATCTCCTCAACCAGGTCTCTCTGGAATCAGTGGTAAAATATCCTTGCACGATAGCCCAAACAAGTCATCAATTCCTGATGAAGATAAAACTCCCAGAAAGGCTCTTGATGAGGTAACGTCCGTGCCTGTATTGGCAGCAGCGTAAAAAGTAACTGGAGAGATTACTGCTAAAGACTTTATTAAAATAAAGAAAGATGCCTTGATTAGAAAAAGCTCAAAACTTAAAAAAAAAAAGAAAAAGGTCCTGCGACCGTTAGGAGCCGAGTTAGTCCTTTTTTTTTAAATCACTGTTACGTCAATTAACAACATTAAGGGCTGAAATTAACCAATCTTTTAGAAGAAAAGTCACAGTTTTTAACAAAATATTTAGCAAACAAAATAATTTGAAAATTGATTAAACAGGAGTGTTGTAAACCAAGAGCACTTTGCGTTCCGACTCAAATGGAAGCAGTGGGGATTGCCGATTGCACTCAAGCCGCGCTCTAAAAAAAGTCGAGCGTCGAGCGCACGTCGAAAGCGTTACAACTCATTTTCCTGCGACTATACAACCGGTTTGTTGTATTGAAATATTTAGTGTTTTGTTTTATTTAATAATTGTTACAAATAATTAATGGTACGTAAAATTCATCTGAATATTACAAAAAACTACGTGTTGTGATATATATTAATATAAACACATGGTTGTACCACGTTGTCTGAATAATATACGGTTAACTTTGAATATAATATTATTTTACTGTTATAATGTACTAATATTTATGAAATTATTAATGAAGAAGAAAACGATACAACAGATGAACAAGAGATAATTGATGAAATGTATTTAACTGGGTTTGATGAGAATAGTGACAATTAAAATGAAATGATTTATGAAAGTTATAATACAAGTGAAATTGAAGATGAAACTGAAGATGAATGTTTACATAGTAGTAGCAGTGACGATATAGAAATTAAGCGTAGAAAATTACAGTAAATTAAATTATGTTAAAAAAATCACTACACAAAATTTCAACTTCTGTAATAACATAAAATTAATTTATTATTTCATTAATAAATTTTTAGTAAACATTATTCAAAATGTTCATTTACTTATAACATTTATTTAATATAATCATATTTGAAATAAATAAATAGAAAAATAACAATAAAAAGACGACTTAAGAAAAAGTTTGTACATTCCGTAGTCATTAGCTGCTTTGTTTTGAATAATTTTGCAATGAAAGTACGTTAAATGTTATTATTTTAACGTTGTACCCGTTTAAAAAAAAAGAACAAATTTGGTTCACTAGAACCCAAAATATGTCATTTTTTTCCAAGCACTCTATTTTGAAACCGTGCGATCGACTTTTTTGGAGAGCGCGGCTTGTGTGCAATCGGCAATCCCCACTCCTTCCATTCTAGTCGGAACGCAAAGTACTCTTCGTTTACAACACTCCTGTTTAAACAATTTCAATTATTTTTTTTGCTAAACATTTTGTGAATAACTTTGACTTTTCTTCTAACAGATTGGTTAATTTCAGCCCTTAATGTTGTTAATTGACGTAACAGTGATTTAAAAAAAAAAAGGACTAACTCGGCTCCTAATGGTCGCAGGACCTTTTTTTTTTTTAAAGTTGTTGTTTTTTAAACCCGCCTTCCGAATATTTTATTGCCATTTAATTTAAACTAAATAGTACGGAGTTATTGTAAATGTTTTATAAACTTAAAAAGTGCTATTTATTAATAAATCATTTTGTGTACATAAACGTATTTTTTTTTTTTTAATTTTTTTCCACAGGATATTAATATATGTCTCATCGAAGAAAATAAGCCCCGATTATTAACATCCATTCAGTCAAATTATCTGGACCGGCCTTAGAAATTTGTGCATTTTTCAAAAAATCTTATAAACAAATTAAATTGTGCAAAAACTATTTGACGGATCTAGCCTATCTTTCGCACACACTTCGAACACGATGAGATCTTTAAGTTCAGATACATTTAAATAAATTTTATTGATTACTAAAAGAGTTATTAACAATAATCAAAAATAGCCGTTTTACTTGGTTATTATGCAATAAATTTTTTGTTTATTAACCGATTTTAATTTAGTATATCTCATTTTGTGTATTTTTTCTTTCTCAACAACTCGTCTGTAGACGTCAAATCTCTAAATAGACAAGTTTATAAGTTATGAGTAAAATAATGATATTGACGTCTTAATTGTTTATTTAAAAATATTTCCACTAAAAAATTCATGAATCCCTAGATGAGAGTCTTTTTGTAATATGTCATACTATCCATTTCAACTGTCAAACCCGTCTATACAGTTGTGACGAAGAAACGCTTATTTTCTACTAACTTGACTCGTCTATTGAGGCTTTCGAAATGTGGTGCTATAGAAGAATTTAAAAGTTTCCTGGGTGGAGAAGATTCGAAACTCCACAATACTAAAACGTCTCAGCAAGACTACTGAGATCATAAAAAGTATCAAACAGAGAAAGCTGGAATATTTCGGACATGTAATGAGAGGTCCCAAATATAGGTTGCTACAAAATATCATGCAAGGAAAAATAGCAGGCAAACGCAGTCCAGGACGAAGAACCTCATGGTTGAAGAACTTGCGAGGTTGGTATGGTGTTGATACAAGCATGCTATTTAGGGTGGCAATGAACAAAATTAAGATAGCTATGATGGTAGACAACGTTCTGAAAGGGCATGGTACATGAAGAAGAAGAAGAAGAACAAGAGTTGGTTACATGAAACTTGTACTGGCTTCGCTAATAAGTGGGTAAAGTCTTTTGCTATTAAAAAGAAAAAGGTTTAGCTTGGTCCATCTCTGCTACTCCTAGTGACCCATCTCACCTCCACAGTTGAGGAGAGATGGACCGATGACGTGCCAGTGCATTATATATTTTTTAGATTTAAGAATTATAATTTCTAGTTTTTACTTATACCAAAACAAATACCAATGTTAAGTTATGTTATACAATTTTTTTCTATTCGGATGTTTATTTAATAAAAAACAGGCTTAAGTTTTCTAAAAGGTGGCCCATCTCTCCTCCACTTACCCTACGTTGTAAAACAAAAACAACAGACGCTATCGAAAAAATCGCGTCGTTAAAATAGAATTGGGCAGGACACGTTGCCAGATTATCAGACAACCGATGGACAAAACGTGAGACCAAGGCAAGATGCAATACGGAGCAGAAGACGCCCAACAACTAGATGGACGTACGATGAAGGGTGTTAGCAATACCTGGATGCAAGCCACACAAGACAGAAATAGATGGAAAGAGCTAAGAAAGACCTATGTTCAGCAGCGGACGCATACAGGTTGATGATAATAAAAACTAGAAGTGGTTTTATTTTAAAAATTAATCAAGATTACGTGTCTTTAAGACTTATTTATTATTTTATTAATGTTTTTACCGTTATTAGACATTAATTTATTGATTGATTAGTCCGAATATATTTTATCCCAAAAATAAATTATTTCAACATTATAACATTACACATTAAACTTCGCACAGCGGCTGTGCGAAGTTTAATTAAGTGTTGTTTGACATGATCCACTGTGAATTCAACTTGCTGTAAGGATGCGCCGACACGATTACAGTTAATAGCAGAAGCAGATAGATAACAGATTACGCTATAAACTACAACCTACGTTTGCTGTGATTGGTTGGTGGGTGGGGCCCAATTTAAAAATTGACGGGTTTAACGTTTATTAAAATGACAATTGAGATATTGGCATCGAGTATATCGCTGAAGAATTTATTAGCGATATACTGTGGTATTGGTACAAAGCGGATGATATTCACATTTTAGGATTAAGCTGGCTATTACAGTTTTATCATGTATTTTTTTTTCTTTTGAGATCATGTAGGTAAAATTATATTCTTACTTGTGTTTATTTTATATGCTAGTGATGCTTTCTATATTAGATAGTTTTCATTTTTTTTGATTAGGTAATTTTTTATTAAGATTTAAATCTTCCTCTTATTATTTTTATTTCTAGAACATGCATTAACATTATTATTCTCTTTAGCTTTCTCTATGTGGGATCGGATTCTCTCATTATTTTCCTCTAAACTTTTCTGTTCCATACTAAGGACTAAGTACCTCTTCGCTTTTTGTATGAGCTTATGCTTTTTCAGAAACACGCAATTTCTGTTCATCCCTTTTTTCCTGTCTTACATTCAGTATCATACATCATAGCTGGTCTTAAGGCAGTCCTATACAACTTAACTTTTAGTTTTCTTGGCAGGTACCTTTTTTATCACACATCACCAAATTTGTCTCTTTCGTTTACCTTTAATTGAAATATAGATAAAACGGTAATACCGATCCTAAAATTATCATCTTTTGGGAGTTATTGGCTATCCATCTTGTCTACTCTATCTGGACTTGGAATGCCATTTTTAAAAGAATATTCTAAATATTTTGTTCAATTTTAATCCTTTTTCTTCAAGACCTGTCTCCATTACTGTAGTCTCTACTAATACCAAGGAGGTTCTCTAAATTTTTACATTAGCTGCCTTATAACAAAAATTGCTGTTGCAGACCTGCCTTGCATAAATCCAAATTGACATTTATCCATTTTCATTTTTTAGAACCTTACACTAAATTCTGTTAGATTTCACCACAAATGTAGGATAATAAAAAGATATATTGTGAATTGAGTACTATGAAAAATTGTCATTGTCAACAAAATGAAGCAGAGGTTTACTGGAAATAACTATTGCAAATCAAATAAAACACTAAATAGCTATGTTTAAAATGGCTTTATTATTTATTAAAAATCTGTTCAAATTTAACTTTTAATCAGTTTCTTTTTTTATTGGAAGGAAAATATTCCTGCTTTTCCATTTTTCGCTTCTTTGTAATATCCTTAGTGGTTTTCTGATATTTTTCCTTCATCTTACGCTTTGCTTCTTGAACAATTCTCATAAATTCGTCATGTGCTTGTGTATAAATTTCATCATCTATGTCATCTAAGCTGTCTATGACATTTTTAAAGTTTTCTTTTTGAAGACATCGTTTGGTGTTTTCCTGGATTTCTGGATATTTTAATGTCCACTAGATTGTCTATTGTGTCCAACAACTTTTCAATTGATACTACAGCATTTCTCCTAAGGTGGTTGGTCTTCAGTAGGCTATTGAAAGATTCTATTGCCATGTTTGTATCGATTCCTGAATTTCTTCTGGAACAACGGGCCCACATTTTGATTCTCTCTTCATTCTGAAACTAATACCTACAAAAAAAAATATTTATGGATGACTTAAAATGTATGATTTCATATATTTATTTACCCTGCCAGATAATTAAAAAAATCTAACTCATTTGCCTCTTGTAATTTGATTATATATTTATTGCACAACTCCATAAATCGATCATCATCCGTTTCATTAATAATTCTTTTCATCTCAGTTTTCATCTGTTTCTTCAAAATTGGACCCTGTATTTTCTTCTTCGGTTAAATATTTGAATTTCTCACGACGTGCCAGGTATATAAAAGCCTTTTTGTTGGTTGCCCATAATCTTCACCCATGCATTATATTTTCCATCATCATCACTCATAAAATGTTCTGCATGAATTCTGGTCTGCATTCTATTCAGGGCACCTAAAAGTTTTTGAAAATTATTTTTACTTACCAGTCATAAATTGCCACTACTCATATAATACATACCTAAAAAAACCTCTTGAACTAGTTAGTCCAATCTGTTTGACAGTAAGAACGCAACTGGAAATCCTGTATTACTGTCATCTTTAATAAGCACCACTGTTAAATCCATTCTTGTTTGTGCCGTGTGTACCATCCATACAAATTATGCTAGGGAATTCTCTTAATTTATCTTCCACTACAGAATTCATAAATCCTAAGACAAAATCTTCTTTTTAAGTGCACCTAGTTTGTTCTCCTAATAAAAATAAAACACCAAATTTATAGTTTACTGAATATTTATAGTTTAGAGATAATTAAAGATAAATTAATGGTAAGAGACTGAAACTTACTGTATATTTTAATAGGTAATCATTCGTCATATTTTTGAGTTGAGTTCTTATTTAAAAAAGATAAATTAAAACCCCAAAAATTTGAGTCTCCTAGTATAGTACTGAGCATATATGTTAGAACATGTGATTTGTGCAAAAGGTAGCATATAGAAGGACTCTAAGAAGAAAACAAAAATAAAGAATACAAAAGAACCTTCAACAACAGACTACAAAATAAAGCAAGGCATGAAAACATAAATGAGGAATGGGGAACCTGTAAAATGCCATAAGGTATGCATCCAAAGAAGTAATAGGCATGCAGAAAAAACAAAGAAGTTAATGGTTTGACTAAGAATATAAATTAATAACTGAAAGAAAAAGCAGCATGTAAAGGGAAGCAGCAGCAATGTGGAAAAAGATAAGTAGAAGCAGAAGATAGTTAAGAAGATAGTAAGAGTAAATTCATGAGGAATGATAATCAATAAGTATGCAGACAACTAGCTTTTGCAAATGATGTTAACATAATAGTAATAACAATATAAAATATTATAGAGGAACTTAATCAGATAGAACAAACTACATGGACAAGTAAACAGCAGGTACTCAGTGATTACAACACCTAACTATAGGAGAGTATAGCACTGAAGTGTAAAAAACTTTATATAGGAAAACTAGTTATAAGCAATATGTTAACAAATAATTGGGTAGAAGAATATCCATAGCCAATAAAGTTACCATGACTTAATGAAACAACAAAGATCATGTAATAATACAAGAAAAAACTAAGTGCCAATTATATAAAACCTTAATAAGATAAGTTATTCACATATGTATCTGAAACATGCACACTTACTAAAAGTGAAAAAAGCCAATAGGCTAATTCTGAAAGACAAATCTTGAACCACATATATAAACCAGTAACAGAAAATTGTATGTGGATAAGAAGATATACATTTTAACTATAAAGGAAATACCAGGATCTGATATCATAACATTCATTCAAATACTACATGGATGAAAGAAGATGTAATCCCTTCCAAAATAAACAAATAATTCTAGTTGGAAATAAAACTAAAGGAAGATTAGATATAAGGAACAAATAAAGCAAGACATGAAAATTTTAAAGTCAAATTGAAATAGGATTAATTATAATTGTAATAGGTATAAAAAAATGATTGGTCTTTACCTTCCTTCTTGAATAAGAAAGTGTAATTCTTGTTGTTAGCATTCCATTCCTGAACCATTAAAACTGTTGCTACCATATCATTTTGATCTCGTTTCTTATAATTATGTATTATACTTCCTGGACAAATTTGAGAGATCTTTACTTGTTAATGGGGCAAGTCTTGCTAGTTTTGGTGTTTCCAATTTTCTTGAATCTTCTAAAATTCTGCTAGATGACACCCCAGATGTTAACTTCTTGATGACACATCTATTTTATGTATTCTTTTGATATGACGATTTCGTAATTCCACATTTTTAAATATTTTGCTGCAAAGATGGCAGGCTCCTGAGTTAATTTCACAGCTTGTTGAAGTAGATGAAATAGGGAAAAGGGCTTGTTGAAGTAGATGGATAGACAGAATCCATAATTGCTGGCTAAAACAAAGTCTTGGGTAATTAAATAAGTTGTTCTAACGAACAGATTTTTAAAAATAAATGAGAAAAATTTAAATTAAAATTTTCTGTGTGTTGCTTATTGGCAAATTGGTATAAAACTGCCTAATTATAGATGTTTAAGCGCCAAACAGAGGGATACATAATATGAAAAATTCAAAATCAGATGAAGGTGCTGACCAATCACAGCAAACATAGGTTGCAGTTTATAGTGTAGTCGGGTAGATAACCATCATTCGATTCTTTAGTAAAAACCTGTAAAAATGCTAAAGAGAGAGTTTTGGAAGATTCTTTGTCAGAAGAGCATAAAGTCTGGTTGGATTTTTGAAATAGAGGAATGGAAACTTTAGACGTCATGGAGGAACATATGTATTTGTAGATTCACTTTCAATAGCACTTGCTTCAAAATTTTGTCTTAGGGTTTTTAGAGATGTTTTTAATGTAATTTTTCAGTAATGACAGGTAATACTAGACATGTGATATTCATTTTGAAATTATTTATGTATGACATAACTTTAACATTGACTTGTTTATTAATGTTTGATAAGGATTGTCCAACACCTTTAACTGCATAATTTACATCTGAAAATGTTATCCATAATTTCTTACATAATTGTTCTGAAATGAAATGACTTTGAGAACCACTGTCTAACAGTGCTCTACATGT
>OU898285.1:76139974-76224964 GCA_918026665.1 Diabrotica balteata
TAAGGAAGACCTATGTTCAGCAGTGGACGCATACAGGTTGATGATAATAAAAACTAGAAGTGGTTTTATTTTAAAAATTAATCAAGATTACGTGTCTTTAAGACTTATTTATTATTTTATTAATGTTTTTACCGTTATTAGACATTAATTTATTGATTGATTAGTCCGAATATATTTTATCTCATAAATAAATTATTTCAACATTATAACATTACACATTAAACTTCGCACAGCGGCTGTGCGAAGTTTAATTAAGTGTTGTTTGACATGATCCGCTGTGAATTCAACTTGCTGTAAGGATGCGCCGACACGATTACAGTTAATAGCAGAAGCAGATAGATAACAGATTACGCTATAAACTACAACCTACGTTTGCTGTGATTGGTTGGTGGGTGGGGCCCAATTTAAAAATTGGCGGGTTTAACGTTTATTAAAATGACAATTGAGATATTGGCATCGAGTATATCGCTGAAGAATTTATTAGCGATATACTGTGGTATTGGTACAAAGCGGATGATATTCACATTTTAGGATTAAGCTGGCTATTACAGTTTTATCAGAAATGTATTTTTTTTTCTTTTGAGATTATGTAGGTAAAATTAAATTCTGACTTGTGTTTATTTTATATGCTAGTGATGCTTTCTATATTAGATAGTTTTCATTTTTTTGATTAGGTAATTTTTTATTAAGATTTAAATGTTCCTCTTATTATTTTTATTTCTAGAACATGCATTAACATTATTATTCTCTTTAGCTTTCTCTATGTGGGATCGGCTTCTCTCATTATTTTCCTCTAAACTTTTCTGTTCCATACTAAGGACTAAGTACCTCTTCGCTTTTTGTATGAGATTATGCTTTTTCAGAAACACGCAATTTCTGTTCATCCCTTTTTTCCTGTCCTACATTCAGTATCATACATCATAGCTGGTCTTAAGGCAGTCCTATACAACTTACCTTTTAGTTTTCTTGGCAGGTACCTTTTTTATCACACATCACCCAATTTGCCTCTTTCGTTTACCTTTAATTTAAAATATAGATAAAACGGTAATACCGACCCTAAAATTATCATCTTTTGGAGTTCTTGGCTATCCATCTTGTCTACTCTATCTGGACTTGGAATGCCATTTTTAAAAGAATATTCTAAATATTTTGTTCAATTTTAATCCTTTTTCTTCAAGACCTGTCTCCATTACTGTAGTCTCTACTAATACCAAGGAGGTTCTCTAAATTTTTACATTAGCTGTCTTATAACAAAAATTGCTGTTGCAGACCTGCCTTGCATAAATCCAAATTGACATTTATCCATTTTCATTTTTTAGAACCTTACACTAAATTCTGTTAGATTTCACCACAAATGTAGGACAATAAAAAGATATATTGTGAATTGAGTACTATGAAAAATTGTCATTGTCAACAAAATGAAGCAGAGGTTTACTGGAAATAACTATTGCAAATCAAATAAAACACTAAATAGCTATGTTTAAAATGGCTTTATTATTTATTAAAAATCTGTTCAAATTTAACTTTTAATCAGTTTCTTTTTTTATTGGAAGGAAAATATTCCTGCTTTTCCATTTTTCGCTTCTTTGTAATATCCTTAGTGCTTTTCTGATATTTTTCCTTCATCTTACGCTTTGCTTCTTGAACAATTCTCATAAATTCGTCATGTGCTTGTGTATAAATTTCATCATCTATGTCATCTAAGCTGTCTATGACATTTTTAAAGTTTTCTTTTTGAAGACATCATTTGGTGTTTTCCTGGATTTCTGGATATTTTGATGTCCACTAGATCGTCTATTGTGTCCAACAACTTTTCGATTGATACTGCAGCATTTCTCCTAAGGTGGTTGGTCTTCAGTAGGCTGTTGAAAGATTCTATCGCCATGTTTGTATCGATTCCTGAATTTCTTCTGGAACAACGGGCCCACATTTTGATTCTCTCTTCATTCTGAAACTAATACCTACAAAAAAAAATATTTATGGATGACTTAAAATGTATGATTTCATATATTTATTTACCCTGCCAGATAATTAAAAAAATCTAACTCATTTGCCTCTTGTAATTTGATTATATATTTATTGCACAACTCCATAAATCGATCATCATCCGTTTCATTAATAATTCTTTTCATCTCAGTTTTCATCTGTTTCTTCAAAATTGGACCCTGTATTTTCTTCTTTGCTTAAATATTCCAAGTTTCTCACACCGTGCCAGGTACATAAAAGCCTCTTTGGTTGGTTGACCATAATTTTCGCTCATAAAATGTTCTGCATGAATTCCAGTCTGCATTCTATTCTTGAGGACACCTAAAAGTTTTTGAAAATTATCAAATGACCTATTTTTTATATATATTTTGAAAAAAATCACCTATTTTTGAGTTGAGTTGAGTTCTTATTTAAAAAAGATAACTTAAAACCCCAAAAATTTGAGTCTCCTAGTATAGTACTGAGCCCATGATATGTTAGAACATGTGATTTGTGCAAAAGGTAGCAATAGAAGGACTCTAAGAAGAAAACAAAAACAAAGAATACAAAAGAACCTTCAACAACAGACTACAAAATAAAGCAAGGCATGAAAACATAAATGAGGAATGGGGAACCTGTAAAATGCCATAAGGTATGCATCCAAAGAAGTAATAGGCATGCAGAAAAAACAAAGAAGTTAATGGTTTGACTAAGAATATAAATTAATAACTGAAAGAAAAAGCAGCATGTAAAGGGAAGCAGCAGCAATGTGGAAAAAGATAAGTAGAAGCAGAAGATAGTTAAGAAGATAGTAAGAGTAAATTCATGAGGAATGATAATCAATAAGTATGCAGACAACTAGCTTTTGCAAATGATGTTAACATAATAGTAATAACAATATAAAATATTATAGAGGAACTTAATCAGATAGAACAAACTGCATGGACAAGTAAACAGCAGGTACTCAGTGATTACAACACCTAACTATAGGAGAGTATAGCACTGAAGTGTAAAAAACTTTATATAGGATAACTAGTTATAAGCAATATGTTAACAAATAATTGGGTAGAAGAATATCCATAGCCAATAAGAGTTACCATGACTTAATGAAACAACAAAGGTCATGTAATAATACAAGAAAAAACTAAGTGCCAATTATATAAAACCTTAATAAGATAAGTTATTCACATATGTATCTGAAACATGCACACTTACTAAAAGTGAAAAAAGCCAATAGGCTAATTCTGAAAGACAAATCTTGAACCACATATATAAACATAACAAGTAGTGGATATACACTATAAAGGAAATACCAGGATCTGATATCATAACATTCATTCAAATACAACATGGATGAAAGAAGATGTAATCCCTTCCAAAATAAACAAATAATTCTAGTTGGAAATAAAACTAAAGGAAGATTAGATATAAGGAACAAATAAAGCAAGACATGAAAATTTTAAAGTCAAATTGAAATAGGATTAATTATAATTGTAATAGGTATAAAAAAATGATTGGTCTTTACCTTCCTTCTTGAATAAGAAAGTGTAATTCTTGTTGTTAGCATTCCATTCCTGAACCTTTAAAACTGTTGCTACCATATCATTTTGATCTCGTTTCTTATAATTATGTATTATACTTCCTGGACAAATTTGAGAGATCTTTACTTGTTAATGGGGCAAGTCTTTCTAGTTTTGGTGTTTCCAATTTTCTTGAATCTTCTAAAATTCTGCTAGATGACACCCCAGATGTTAACTTCTTGATGACACATCTATTTTATGTATTCTTTTGATATGACGATTTCGTAATTCCACATTTTTAAATATTTTGCTGCAAAGATGGCAGGCTCCTGAGTTAATTTCACAGCTTGTTAAGTAGATGAAATAGGGAAAAGGGCTTGTTGAAGTAGATGGATAGACAGAATCCATAATTGCTGTGCTAAAACAAAGTCTTGGGTAATTAAATAAGTTGTTCTAACGAACAGATTTTTAAAAATAAATGAGAAAAATTTAAATTAAAATTTTCTGTGTGTTGCTTATTGGCAAATTGGTATAGAAACTGCCTAATTATAGATGTTTAAGCGCCAAACAGAGAGATACATAACATGAAAAATTCAAAATCAAATGAAGGTGCTGACCAATCACAGCAAACATAGGTTGCAGTTTATAGTGTAGTCTGGTAGATAACCATCATTCGATTCTTTAGTAAAAACCTGTAAAAATGCTAAAGAGAGAGTTTTGGAAGATTCTTTGTCAGAAGAGCATAAAGTCTGGTTGGATTTTTGAAATAGAGGAATGGAAACTTTAGACAGTCATGGAGGAACATATGTATTTGTAGATTCACTTTCAATAGCACTTGCTTCAAAATTTTGTCTTAGGGTTTTTAGAGATGTTTTTAATGTAATTTTTCAGTAATGACAGGTAATACTAGACATGTGATATTCATTTTGAAATTATTTATGTATGACATAACTTTAACATTGACTTGTTTATTAATGTTGATAAGGATTGTCCAACACCTTTAACTGCATAATTTACATCTGAAAATGTTATCCCTAATTTCTTACATAATTGTTCTGAAATGAAATGTCTTTGAGAACCACTGTCTAACAGTGCTCTACATGTGTGTATATTGTTTTTTGAATCATATAAATTTATTAAAGCTGTGGACAATAATGTTTGTGATGATACATAATGTGTGCTTTGAATTGAAGGATTAGCTACTGATGTCTGACTCTCAGGTATGGATAGTATGATGTTTGCCTGAATTCTAGCGTCATTTATATTATGTAAATCTCTCGTTGTTGAATTTCTTTGTATTCTTTCTGAACTAACTCTATTATTACAATGTTCTATGTGCAACAGGGTGTTGTGACTTTTACCATCACTTTTTACATTTGCTAGATTGACAATCAGCTAAAAAATGTGATTTTCACAGACAATTTAAACAGAGTTTCATTTTCTTAACTTCCTCTATTCTTTTTTGAATACTTAGTTTAAGAAATGATCCATGTGATTTTTTACAAAAGTAACAACTAAATTTATTTGAACTTGTATATTCACTTACTTGTCTTTTAGGTGCATATGGAGATAATTGTTTGTTTTGATTTCTCTACTTTTGAAAAGTACAATGTTTCTAAAATTTCACACTTTGTTTTTAGAAAATTATGCATATCAGTCATTGTTCGAAGCTCCCTCTTGTGCTCAAAGGACTCCAATCACGCCTTATTGTTTAATCAATTTTATTAGTTAAAATGTAAATTATTATTCTATCCCAAGAATGTGTTTCTTCCCCTAATGCTTTAAGGGAACGTTAATGTTTTGAAATGCCATTCAAAAGATTTTTAATATCTACATGTGATTCTCTTGACAATGTCTGAAGTTCGAAAATAGAATGAATGTGTTTATGAATTAATAGTTTTTTGTTTTCAGTTCGTTTGACTAATAAATACCAAGCAACCTTGTAGTGGTCACCTGAGGTGGGTATGTTTTTTATAATGCTGGCTGGCGTTTTATATAGCTATAATGCTAAGGGTTATTGGAGGCAATTTAGTATTTATATTATTGCAACTTCTGTTACCTGAACATGAACCGTTGCCTGAAGAGCACGACCCTCTTACTTCATTTTGTTCATTTAATTGATGATAAGTTTCACAAATATTTTTTATTCTAGTGACAATATCAAAATAAGAATCTTCAAATATGACAGGATCGGAATCATCTACAATATTTGCATTTAGACTCTCTATTTGCATCTGTAATTCATTAAATTCATCCCAAGATTGTGTAATCTTTCTTGTAAATTTGTTACTATATTATTATCATTAGTTACTTGAGAAAGATCTAATTTATTAATAAAATTTTGCAAACGAGTTAATCTGGCTTGGACTTTGCCTCTTTTTGATAATAATGCTTCCATTTTAAATTAATTCGTGAGGAATATTTACTTATAGATTTCAGTTGAATTTGTGTAAAAAGGATATTTTATAGCGACAGCTGATCTGCCAGCGCCATGATTATTTTGTTTTTGGTTGATTGTTGACTTCAGTGTTGCCAGGTCGTAAAAAAATATTGCATGAGAAATAATTCCAGAAAGCATGAGATTAAAAAATAAAGCATGAGATAGGTACGCGCACGCGCACAGTCGTGTGACGTCACTTGACGACAAATGTCACCAGAAATGTTCTATGTTGTATGGAGTTTTGTCAGATAGTATCATAGTATTGTTTATTGTTTTATCGTTTATCTTGTATGTTGACATCGGTTTACTGGGTAACCATCTTTCCGAAGGAGGTTTATTTAAACCATATCCACATTTTCTAAGTAAATGTAATGAACTGGACCATATTTTCAACAATTTTAACAGTCATTAAAATTAGCTAAGAATTATTTAAAATCGCTAACGGATTTAGCTGTGTTCAGATGTAATGTTAGTAAACGTAAGTTCAGATGTCAAACACCTTTTTTTAGGTGTAAATTATATTTTAAAATTAGACATTTGAATAGATATGTTAAAGAAACATCCAAAGTTACCAGATAGCTATTATCAAAGCAAATAATAGAGACGCTTACTATTATCGTTTTCGTGGATTAACCGACAGGCGACAGGAATAATTAAATTCTTCTTCTCTTATTCATTCTCATACATTATACATTCCTTGTTATTGGTAGTTTAACACTTTGTTATCTGTAGTTTACAAATAATGTTTAATAAACCTTATTTTTGTCACTATGTCATAAGTTGAAAAGCATGAGATTTTGCAATAAAAGCATGAGAGCATGAGATTTGCTTGGAAAACATGAGATCTCATGCTTTTGCATGAGACCTGGCATCACAGGTTGACTTGACACTTGACTGTCTACTCTGCTTTGCGATTTTGAACCTGAGACGCTTGCTAAGCGAAATTGAACCTTAAAATGCTATATTTTTACTTGCCTTGGCTTCAATCCTGCTCGAATATATACCAATGATTTTGTGTGTGTTGAAATAAGTGGAATATAAACACTTTAGCTGTATTATTATTAAAAACTAACACTTCTTGAACTTGTAATAAACTTTCTTGTTTATTCTTAATAACGTTTATTGACAGATTGAAGGCACGACCACACAGAACACTAATCTTAGTATTCTGTGGCACGACACACGACATCTTTTTTTCTTATTCTTACCTCCCTCGATTCTGCGTGGTGGGCCAGACAGAATATGCGTTCAACATACCATAGGCGTACGAATTAAACATAAAAAGTATGACAATATAACAAAATACAATAATGGCCTTAACAGCTCCAACGACCAGTCACCAAAACACACAATGAGAATTCAAACTCACAATGAATTATTTCGGTTGTCATCACGTCATCAAGTGAGAGAGTTATTTTTGCCACACTCCTCGGCTAATGTTCAACGAATATTCTCGGCTATAAATTTAATGAAAACAAAGCAGAGAAATAAATTAAGTACAAAAAGTGTATCAGGCTTGCTACTTTCCTTAATTTGTAACTTTTTTGTAACGTGATTTTAAAAGTTCTCTACCTTTTTTATTAAATAAATAACATTTTTTAAATTTACCGCCGTTTTTTTTAATTTGCCGATTTTTTGTACCAATCAACCGATTATTTTAGGTTGGCAACGCTGAGTCTGGCCGTTGGTGGTTCATTCCTGATTTGGATTTCGTTGGTTTAGCATTCTCATCTAGACAAGGAAAGGTTTTCATAGTAAGGTTTTAGATTTGTGGTGTGTGGTTTTAGAATCTTAATTTCGGATAGCAGCTCTTGAAAATAAGGTAGAGTAACACAATTCTTTGTAAATATAACCTTTGATATCCTAAATTAAAACATTTTAATAGAATAATTAAAAAAAATGATTTCATTATCAGTAGTAATATCTCTTTTATTTATTTATTTTTGGTTACTTTGTTATATCTCCTATTTTGAATAAACTAAGTAAAGTTCTTAAAAAATGGGGTACAGGTCTGAAGGTAACAAGCCCCCAGATTTGAATTTACTGAAGTGAACATAACGCCACCATTCTATTCCCTGTCTAAATAATTATGATAATTATTAGACAAGGAAAAATGATCTCTTTTTCTTTCCTTGTTTAAGGACGTTTTCGCGTCACGATGTTGCCATATTTTCTTTGTATAATATATAGGAATATTTAAAAAATAAAGTTACTTTTATGAAATTACAATTTGTGTTTTGAGAAGCTACAAGTTTTAAATAAGTATAAGACAACATTCATAAATATATTTCTTTTGTTTTAAATGCAGTTAAACATTGTAAATTATTTGTGGCAATTCAACTTTGATAAATTAGCAGATTTATTTTGCAATGGATCTAAAAACCTTAAAACAGTAATTTTCCAAACAAATCTTGCAAAAATGTATTAATTTTTATATCATTTCAATGCATTTCTATTATATATGTATTTTTTTATTTGGCATGGCAACTCTGACATAATTTAGACTTACATTCAATGTCAAATATGTTTGGTTATGTTCATTGCATTAAACTAACAAAAAATTTAAAATTTAAACTTCAGCAAATATAAGTATCATTCACAATAAATATTTTAACTTTTTTTTTGTTCGGATATCAATTTTATTATTGTTGGTATTTTATTTGGAATTTTAATGGAGTCTTTTAGAACATACTTACTTTACTGGAATAAATAGCTTTTATGTTCAGTTCTTTTATTGTCTTTACAAATGTTGTTAGTTGTTTATTCCTAATAAAAATTGTCACTTGTAAAGTTCATCAATAGAGACTTCACAGAGGACACCCTGTTGAGATACTCAGAACCCAATTCTAAAAATTATAAAATTATTAATGTCAAACGATTTAATAGAAGAGTTAAACAAAAAATGGATGCGACATCTCAACAGGGCAGCCAAAGTGAAGATGTAAAACTTCTCTTAACTGACACTGTTTGCTATACTTTTACAGGGACTACTTTACAGAGGGGAGTATTAATCTATGTATTGAACATAGAGACCTGCCAGTTACATAGTATTTTAACTACTTAAATTACGGGAACACCAAAAACCTGTTCAAAATAAAAAAAACAATAAATGAATTAAAATACATGAACCAATTAAATGTATCATTAAGTGTTTACATTGTGATAGTCTTGAGCATAATAGCACAAGCTATCACTGTCCCAAATTCACCAGAGAAAACAATAAGGGAAATGATGTCTTTAGATAACCTATCTTTTTACCATGCATCAGAAAAAATTCCAAAAACAAAAAATAATTTCATGAACCATCTGAAGTGATGGTTTGTGAATTTATTAAATTTAGGGATGAGAATCAGTTAAATATTTAGGAACAATATTCATCAATCTCCTGAACTGGATTGAAAATGTTACATGTATCCAAGCTCAGAAAGGCTTGAATATAAGTGAGAGTGCCCACCAAAGTGGTGTGGCACATAGCAAGTGGCAAGTAGCACACATCTAGCATGTTTCTTAAAATGTAACCAATGAAAACGAATGATTCAGTGTACACCAAAATGACAGTGACGTCATTCATTCTAATCATTCGTTTTCATTGGTTACATTTTAAGAAACATGCTAGACACGTGCTACTTGCTATGTGCTACTTGCCACGCTACTTTGGTGGGCGCTCGCCCTAAGGAGAGCAATATGTGGAACCTGGTGGGGAGCAAAACCCCTTACCCTAGGAAGCTATCATTAACCTATAAAGGAATTGTAAGATCCCATATGGATATTTATGTGCAATCAATTACAACTATGCATTAAGATTATATGAGCACAATCTAATATGTTCTGCAGACATTATTGCAATTAATAACTCATTATCTGTGTGCATTGAAAAAAATATCAAAGAACACTATTTTTTCAACAAAAAATACATAACAGCATCTGGGGACAAACAAACATATTGTAAAGGAATCTATCATTAACCTATAAATTAATCGTAAGATCCCATATGGATTAATTATGTGCAATATTAAAACCTTATAGTAAATTCACTAGATAAAATTCAGTTTAAAGCATTACAAATCATCACAGGTTGTATGAGATCTATTCCCACTAATGTTTTTTGCAGAAAGGGGTGAAATTTTATTACATACAAGAAGAAAAATCCTTTGTGTCAAATTATATCGGAAAGCCCTAGCTGATCTGAAAAATGCACTGAATGCCTTTCTCTCAGAGTTGGGAACAACCCACAAAAAAGTGGAAACATATACATATAGCCATTAGGAATTCCTTGAATTTTCAACCACATATAAAAATTTTACATGGGTATTTACAGATGGTTCATTGGACCTCAAGTTGAGGGCAGTAGATTTTAGAGTACACATACCTTCAATCAATTACAACTATGCATTAAGATTATATGAGCACAATCTAATATGTTCTGCAGACATTATTGCAATTAATAATTCATTATCTGTGTACATTGAAAAAAATATCAAAGAACACTAATATTTTCAATATAAAATACATAACACCATCTGGGGACAAACAAACATATTGTAAATATAACCAAAAGACTTTATTGAGTCAATGGAAGTAGGTTTTAATGTAATCTTAGCCTGAATTCCAGGCGATACCGGAGTAAAGGGAAATGGAGAGGCTGATAAATTGGCAAATATAGGCAAGACTTTAAATGTTCCTGCAGACATTAAATAAGATAAACATGACTTTCTACCTTTTATTAAACAAAAAATTATAAACAATTTTAAAGTCAAATAGACAAAACAATTCAAAACAAAAGGGAGATGGAATCAACAATGTTAAAGTGAATTCACTACTAACCTTTGGTTCAACAAATTCACATTTTTGTGGATCGAAGGCACTTGACATCAATTATTATGCATGCGAACAAGCCACTAACTCACATCAGAACATCTGTTTAAAATATATTGTAGAGATACTCCTTTTTGTGAATGTGGACAAATAGGAAATATAACACTTATTATAAATACTTCAGTGCCCAATTTACAAAACAAATCAATTTGATCTGTATCAGGATCAGGAACTTGTTAGCATAGGAAGTCCAACCCCCATTTTAATACAAAATCTCCTACACAATATTAATAACCAAACTTTAAAAAATCAATCAATTTATTAAAACTGAACTGAAAATAGCTTTGTGACGGTCATGTCATAACAAACAATAAACCAATGACGTATGCGTCATTGAAGTAAACATAAAACATAACCTTATATTTCATTCCTGGATGCATTAACTAACAATCGGGGGCACCATTTCTGGGAGTGTGTAATGGTCTGCCTTTGCCCTCGAGCGAGAAAAGTTTGTACCTTTGTTGTGTTGTCTACTAACTTTCTTTTTTATCCGAAAACATACAAGGAATTCAACGAAGGGAATATGGAAAAATCCAGACCCTCTGAAAAGAGGATTCCCTCCTTTGACAACTATTCCTTGTCCAAGATTCCGCCCAATCTACAGCTTCTATTTTTAAATGCTTTTGGCATAAACCAATTAGCCAGACTTTTTTTATAGATACATAATCTATAGCTTAAAAAGAGCTGGAGGCCAATAAGCTAAACGAAGAATAAGAAGTTTTTACCGGATTTTGGTTTGTAAATCTTTAAATGTAAAAGCATAGTATAGACAACAACAAAAGTATCTTTCTAAAGGCCGTATGACACTATGGATTTTCTTGTATCATTTCTTATATCGTTTCTGATATAGAAAGTTATTTATGTTTTTTTGTATCCTTTCTTGTACGTACATTTGTGCTCTGTATAACACTATGCAAGTTTTTTTACCAAAAATTGTATGTGATTCGGCACATAACTGGTCGAAATTTTGACACCTATAAAAATAGAACTGCAGTACCTGAGGACCCCAAGCCAGATGCTACTGATTATTTTTTTAAATACTGTGGTGCAATAATGAAAAAAAATAAAATGTCCCAATATTAAAACTAAATATTGGGAAACACAATTTTTGAAGATATTCAGCAGGCTATAATGAAAAACAGAAATAATAAATAATTTGGTTGTAATATTTTTTTTTACAAATTATGTGTTTTGAATGGCATGCTCTTGAAGTTCTACTATCTTATTTGGAGATATAAAATAATCTTTAAACTCATCACGAATTTTTAGACCGGTTATGTATTGTTTTTAGTAATACATATCCTACTTTCAGTTCCAATGCTATTGGGTCCAATCCCTGTGATTTATTGTTTTTCAATTTGGCTACTACTGTTCTAATCTTGGTTATTGTTGTTGGGCACTTTTCTCTGATGTCTGCTTGGTCTAATTGTATATCAAAGTTCTGCTCCAATCACCATTATGACAGAAGTTTTACGTTTTTGCGCACAAATTGGCGCATTTCTTGTACAAGAAACTACAGTGGACACAAATTCTTGTATCATTTCTGATACAAGAACTATACGCTTGAATTACACTATCCTTTTTTTTTGTTATATCAGAAACGGTATAAGAAATGATACAAGAAAATGCATAGTGTCATACGGCCTTAATAATGTTTGTAATATAATATATTTATTAACTCTAAGTCAAACCATAAATTGTATAAACAATCTTTATTTTTAAAAAATCCTTTTTTGATTCCATTCATTTTCTACGTCCACAATAAAATATATCATACTTTCAGGTATATGCAACACATCTTACACAGACCGAGCATAGCCACAGAATAATAAAGAATCAGAATGCCCACTCTCAGATGCCGCCTTTGAAGTTTTTCAGCACGCGTAAACACATAACACAGACATATGATTTGTGAGGTTATGTAATTGTTTATATTTATGTTTAATTATATTATATTTATGTTATTATATTTAACAATGGTAATATAATTGTATAGTATGTCTATGATTGATTAAGTCAATTAAACCGGGTTAATTTTCTATGCACACCACATAAACAACACTAGTTCCCTCTAAATCATGCGCGTACTTAATTTTCCATGGAGAGTGGGCATTCTGGTTGTTTATTGTTTATTATTCTGTGGCATAGCATACCGGCCACGCGTGTTGACAATAAGATATCATGGCTCTCTCTAGAGTATTGAGGTTGTACTTTCAGTAAACTCAACCAAAAATTGCAGAATCCATAAAGTAATATAATAAAAATGTACTTTTTAAAAGGTTTCTTTCTATATTTGAAGCTTACAACATAGACTTTATAAGAAACTGGCAACACTGTCAAATACCAATATTTGATTCTGTCACGTCAACTGCATTTGGGGCTATATTCATTCACGTAGATATATTATGAATGATGTCCATGTTTTGCTTTTGTTGATTAGTTTGAATTGTTAAATTTGTTCCAATCCAATTATTTATATGTACAGTACAGCAGTTCAGTAAACTTTATCATGGGGTGTGAATATTGGGCAGACCTATAGAACTAGTGCCGAGGAACTGACAGAAGATTAGTGACAGATCTGTATTTGGCAGTGTTGCCATATCACAAATAAATCCTGAAAGAGCATGCGATATAATATTAATTAATGTTCAACATTCTTTTTAAGTTTTTGAAAGAAGTTTAATTAATTTAAATTTAATTTATTATAATTTACATTAACTTTAATTTTTTAAGCTTTTAAATTCTTAAGTTATTAAAGTTAATTAAACATCTTTACCGATATATTTTTACTTTGTTATTCACATTTTAAGGATTAAATTGTCAATAATGATAATTTAATCTCTGCAACGTAAATTTGAAAAAATATCGATCTGAACAATCTCCAGTAACTAGCTAATACATTAACAAAACGATATTCAGGTACCATTTCACCCCAAAATTATAAGAAAATAGTCATAAAAATCATAAAATTGAAAGCTGCTAAACATCTATTGCAATCTGGCAACTACTGTTTTCAAAATTTTGACAGTATTGCTAAGTTTTTTTACTAATCTACCAAAGGCCAATTATAATTTTTTTTTCTAATAACCAACTGCAACTAATATCAAAAGAAACAAATATTCATTCGTTCGTGTTTCATATAAATTCAAAAAATTTTAAAAAATACCCGATTTCAAAAAATAATATAATAAAAATGTACTGTTTCAAAGCATATTTGAGGCATAAAACATACACATAATAAGGACATGGCAATACCGCAGACACAAATTTAACATGACGTTTATGTCAAATTCTCGGCACTTATTCTATAGATTTGCCGAATAGGGTAATGTAATAGATCAACCACCATAGATGAATAATATAGTATATACCATGTATATACAGATCAACCACAACCAAGTACGTCAACGGGTGAAATGGATAGTTATAAAAGATCTTAAAAGTAAGTTATATTATTTAAGCAATTTTCCACAAAAGGTAAATTCAATTTTGTAATTTGAATTTTTATTTATAGATATGAGAAGAAATATACACCAGATGCTCTGGAAAGGTTATTTGCTGGTGAGTTGAGTAGTGAGGATGATACAGAAAGTTGGGACAATGAGCCAGAGGAAATAAGAGATAATGAAATTCATGATAAGATAATTTAGATGTTACTGCTATTCAAGTAAATGGAGATGATGAGTGGATATAAGCTCCTGTGAATGAGATACATAACCTTACATGGTGCTGATGCAAAAAATCAATAAATATAGAGTAAATACATCAAAATAAAAAATATTTAAATAGTGAAAAATGGATTTTTTGAGGAGTTCCTCCAATAAACATCAACTAACCTGAGTGAAAACTGGAAATTTTGGAAGCAAAGATTCACCACATTCATCATGACTAGGGAGATTTCCAAGAAGTCACAGGACAGGCAATGTGCACAATTGTTAACTTTGATTGGTGAAGAGAGAATGAGGATCTACATGTACTTCTAGAAAAGTTTGATGATCATTTCACTCCAAATTGGTAAAATGTGCGGTGGTCTAAATCATTTCTCATTCATGTTTAAAAATATAAAGCAACTACAAGAAAAATATGTATAGTGTAGAAGGTGAATATTCAGATGAGTATTTATATATAAATTATGATGATTTTACCATATATGTTAATAGGATATCATGGGTTCAAGGACTGAGACTTGAAAGTAAGGCTATATATTTTAAATTAGATACAGGATCAATGGCTAATGTAATACCAGTAAGTATAGTTTCCAACCAATTATTACAGAAAACCTTCATCATCATCATCAGTAGCTCGACAACCCTTTCTAGGTCCTGTCTTGTTCTAGGATTTTCCGCCATTCTGTTCTGTGCTTTGCTTTGTTTTTCCAGTTGGCAATCTTAAGTGTTTTCAGAAATATACATTCTCATCGCTTTTCGACAGTGTCCATGTCTCTGATCCATATACAAGGACCAATATTATCAGGGTCTTGTATATTTTACCTTTGGTTTTTCTTGTGAGGTTGTTAGATCTGAGATGTTTAATTAGTCCATTATATGTTTTATTAGCGATATGTATTCTTCTCTTAACTTCTTCACTGATATTGTTATCTGGACAAGGTCTCCACCTTCCTTTATTAATTCTGCACTAATGTTGTCTAATCCAGGTGACTTGTTGTTTTTCAGTCTGGTAACTGCTTCTTGCATTTCAGCTACTGAGATGTGGTGTGGTTTCTCTGGTATCCGTTTGATCCAGTATAATTCCATCATATAGTGGATCTTTGCTTTTTTTTTCAAACTTGTCTTTGAAGAATGTTTGTAGTATTTCACTGTTGAGTTACTATATCTCCTTCTTTGCCTCTACACATCATTGTTCTTGGTTTAAATTCTTTTCTACTTTTGCTAAATTTTTGGTAGAATTTTCTGGTTTCTGATGCTTTATTTAGTTCTTCAATTTCTTTGATTTTTTTTCTATTTTCTTTCTGTGATGTATTTTCTTCTCTTCCGTCCGTAGCATTCTATAGTGTACCTTTTTCTCGCACAGTCATCGTCATTTGATCAGTCGGGTTTTCTTTCCTTGAACATTCACAACATGTGTGTTTTCTAGGATAGAGTTGTTAACCCTATGCCTAACCCCTTTTCGGAGGACCATTTCTCCCTTCCTCGTTGGCCCTGACCCTACTTTCCACTGGAGTTGATTACCCAATCTCCGGTAGGGTTGCTCAGGTTTGCCAGGGTCCACCGGTGTGATTAAATCACACTTCTTCGAGGTGAGGATAGGAATTGAGTAGGAGTGGCTAGAGGTGTTATCAGGAAGCAACACCTTATATTGCGCATCACTACTCCTTTGAACCCCTACAGAAAACCTTATCTTAAGATTGTTACAAAGTCATTTGTAATTGAGTGTGAATAGAAACAATTTCTACAATGATTTGGTGGCTACTGTAATTTATAAAGGTGTCAGATAAAGTAAAAACGGATTTAATAGAGGCTACAAAAATCCAATCTAACCTTAATTACCCTTAAAAATCAAATATTTTAAGGATCGCCTAAAAAAATTAAAGAAGTAGATGATTGTATTAAATTTTATTTTAAATATAGGTCTGAATTAACAATACAAGAAGGTTTAATTTTCAAAGGACAAACTTTTGATTATTCAATTAAAAAATAAAATTCTTATAAAGCTACACTACAGTCATATTGGAATAAGAAGTATTGCAAAGTCCAATTTTTTCTTCTATTTGCCCAACATGAACAAACAAATTACAGACATGATTTTATGATGTGAGATATATCAAACTTTCCAAAAGTCTCAGAAATCTGAACCATTGATTTCTTATATGTAATATAATGCTCGAACACATTATTTGTAATGATAGTTAACAAGTTTTTTTGACATTGTATCAATTTAACGCATTTTTTCTTCAGTTAAAACATTATAGTGTCTTAAAAAGTACCTGTAGTGTTTAGTTTATTATACTTTATAGTAGTTTTTTTTAGTATATCTATATCATTAAGTAATTTGCAGTTTATTTAAATTTTGCAATGAATTGTTTATTTTATTATTTTTTATTTTGTGATATTGGCGATTTTTCTAATTTCAATAAATTTAAATTATTGTTATTTTCTGATTTTTGTAAGTTTTGTCCATAAAATTGTACAATTTTCTGTAACAATAAAGCATATTTCTATTTTATTATATTCTTTACCCATACAATATAAACAATAATCACATAGTGTTAACGAATTCTTGATTTACCAGTTTCCATTTTATTGATAAGTATCTGTCTCATGTATTGTATTATATTTTTTATGTTTGAAGAATGTAATAATGTAGAAATTTACATGAATAAATCTATCTATCTTTCTACTTTTTAAATTTCCCACTTTTTTCTATTAACTTATTACAACAACACCATTAACTCTTCAAAAGACACCGAATAAAGTCAAGATGAACAATAGTAGGTATACAGTATCTACCACAAAAAATTATCACTACTTAGCATTTGCTAACGACTTAATAATCTTGGCTATACTACGTTCCACGTTAAGAAAATAACATTGCGGAGATAGGGCCATGTATGTCTTATGGACGATAGAAACGCGGCGTTGCCACGACACACACACAAGCACAATTTAGGGTTGTATAATTTGTATTTTCGTTTCCAGAGACATGAATTAAATTAATGTTTTTTAACGTAATTGACCAAAAGTGCCCATTCGAAACAAGAGATGAAAAGTAGGGAAAATGATTTTAATTAGATAAATAGTATTTACAAAAGATAATTTTATTTTATCTTATTTTAATTATAGTAACGACAGTTTATTTGTTTTTCGGTGAGCCATGAATCATAGAAATCAGTAGAAAATATTGCTTAGTTAAATCATACATTTGGCCGCCTATTAAAGTTTTAAAAGCAAATAAACGGACTTGGAATGCGTATATCTAATTACTAATTGCAACTTAAAATAATACGATTTGCATATGTCAGCGATTTTATGTCGTTCTCTAACTACATAATGATAATAAGGCTTTTATTTAGTAGTTATTCTGACTTTACAGTTAAATGTTAATTGAAAATGAAAATTCAAAAATTAAGCAAAGAGCAAATCTTGGACATCCGTGCAAAAGAGAGTATCTGAGAGTTTTGGCAACAGTGATCTCCATAAGCGTAATGTTATTTTCTTAACTTGAAACAAAGAATAGAAGGAAAATAGAGCTGATGGAAACAGTCATGAAACTGAAAGAGAGGGTATCAACCAAGAAAATGTATATTAATGAAGCAAAAACCAAGTATATGGAATGCACAAATAAGAAATTCATTCGGGGGCAATACATAACAATGATAACAGCAAAGGTAACACATATAAATTCGAATAAATTAAAAGATTGGAGTATTTAGGAAATGTCTTCACAAGAGAACCTAACTGTCAGGAAGAAATACAGAAAAGAATTATTTCTGGCAACCGCGCTGTATATGATCTCAATGGGTTGTTAACACTTTGACTGCCATGAGAAGCATGCCATGATGCACGGCCAATTTGATTCTGTTGCCGCGAGAATCAGCTTTTGATTCTCGCTTGTATGTTATTTATATGGGATAGAAATATGTCCGGCTGGAAGGACCCTCTTTTTTTCACTATGGCGGCAGTCTAAGTGTTAAGAAGCAAAAATATATCTCGAAGAGCAAAACTAAGGACATAAAAGACCGTAATAAGGCCAATAGTGATGTATGCTTTTGAAAAATGGGCCACAACAAAAAATGCCAGTGGGAACATATTAGCGGTACCTAACTAAGTTTCAAAGACTGGTTGGGCCATGTGCAGAGAACGATTCCATCTAGAATGTTACTATCTAGTGTATTGGCGTGCAAAAGGCGAAGAAGAAGACAGAGGTCAAAAAATATGGAGCAACGAAGTTAAAGAAGATATGAGAAGACTTAACGTAACGAACTGGGAAAGAAAAGGGAGTTACAAAGAATAGTACATCAAGCCATGAGCCTACTAGGCTCGTAGTGCTTATACTGCTTATATGTTATTATCATTATTAAACAATACCAAGATAATTTTATGTGTGAATATTACAAAATATGTCATTCAAAACATTGTGCAATATTGTGTGACCTCACTACACTCATATTTGATAGCCAGCTAGCTATTCGGTCTAAATAAAGTTGATTTTATCATTTTTTTATTTTGATTTTGTGTATAGTTCAGCATATACGTACAAATTTTGTATAAAATTTTACCAACATTACGAAGTGATCATTAACAAATTAAGAAGTGGGAATACCTTGTATATTAGAAAATAATTTTAAAATTTTCAGCTGTATTCGATCCAATTTTATGTATATACCACTTGTTTGTATCTTTTTAAGAATCTCTGAAATATCGAACTCATGAAGAAATGCAGGAAGAACGATTTAATTTAACAAATATGACTTTTATAGAAAATAACTAATAAATGAAACTTCATTTAAAAACTTAAAAAGAATGTTTAATAAAATTATTAATTAATATCATATCGCATGCTCTTTCGCGATTTATTCAAATGACAGGGCAACACTGCAAAATACAAAACTTTCCTTCATTTGTAGCTTCACTTCACCGAAACTTTCTATATACTATTGCCCAAATTTTTTACATTAAATAATTTTCTATATCTAGATTCTTTTTTAAAGTTGTGTATTCTTGTGCATTTCAGATTTAGATTCTCCTACATCTATAGCTGCAGATGACAGAGCTGTCGAAACGCGTCCTATGTGTTAAAAAATAAAGATTGTTTTTACAATTTGTGGTTTTACTAAAGAGTTAATAGAGTTTTTTTTGCAAGCAAATACGTATACGTAACGCATGATACTATAAACTACAGATAACACACGCGCACGCGATCAGTCGTGTGACGTCACTTGGCGACAAATGTCACCAGAAATGTTCTGTGTTGTATAGAGTTTTGTCAGATTTAGTCAAGGTTAGTAGATATTTAAGTATCTACTTAAATATCTACTAACCTTGAGATTTAGTTTTGTTTTATCGTTTATCTTGTACGTTGACATCGGTTTACTGGATAAACCATCTTTCCGAACGAGGTTTACTTAAACCATATCCAGATTTCTAATTAAATGTAATGAACTGGACCATATTTTTAACAATTTTAACAAAGGGTCAAACAATTAACCAAGATTATTTAAAATCGCTAATGGATTTAGCTGTGTTTAGATGTAATGTTAGTAAAGGTGTAAATTATATTTTAAAATTAGAAAATTGAATAGATATATTAAAGAAAACATCCAAAGTTAAGAAGAAGAAAATATTAAAAATTGTAAAATAAATTGTTAAATAAACTTGTAAATTATTACAGTGTATTTTATTTTATCAGTTTTATTAAATTTTTATTTTATAAATCAATCCATTGTATATAAATTTCCATTTGCAAAAGGATGTTTAGTTCTTACTTTTTTATATAATTTTAGTTTACATTGCTAGGCTAACAGAGATGTATATATAACATATTTTTAAGATTTAATTGCAGATATTTACCTAACATCCCTTAATATTCTAAATATTTAAATAAAAACCCCTTTCTTTCTATATGTTTTATCGACTGTGATGATAAAAGGTTGGTGATAAAAGTGACTTTTATCACCAATTGACGTCATGCGCGTCGATGTACAAAATTCGATTGCGAAGTGGTTTATCTTGGAAGTCTTAGTATCATGTACGTAACGTATCTTTTTGACATATAAGCATGCGCATTAATGGTTAAACTAACGCATCTAGAAGACCGCTGACATGACCGCTCCCTATTGGTACTAAAATTTCGATCCACCCTCTCATTCTTTTTCATAACGTGCGATCATCTTTGCCAACTTTCAAAAATAACAGTGAAAGATTCTTCTATAAGCGTCTATATTCTTTGTAGATACGTATAGGTTGCGTTCATGGTACAAAGAATAACAGGTATGATACTACCGAGAGAGAAATTGGGACGAGTTCGCGCATTACGTCACAATGAGAGAGATTTTAAATTTTTCCCGTAAGAACGTTAGAAATCATAACACAATTAATTTTTAATTAGCAATAAAAAGTCATTTTAATGGATTAATGTAGTTTCTATTGAACTATTCCGGATTTATTAAAATATAGGTGTTTTATTATTTTGATTGAAAAAAATAATAATACAGTGAAAAAAAAACATAAATCTGTAAAATAAATTTGTGAGCTTTTTGGTGTTTTTTGATTGTTAATCCTATGAAGGTAATCTTCGTAAATTTTACGAGCTAGCTTTTGGTTGTATTGTCTTATTTGCGGCCAGTATCGAGGAGGAAATAAGTCTTCGTCTAAACGTAAACAGAAGAAAATAATTTATCATTAATTATCTGCACTAAAATCGGAAAACAAATCAAACACAAGGTTTTAAGTTACAATTTTTATTAATTTTCTTTTATTGCTTATATCTTCTTTAAGTTTTATATCTTCTTTGATTCAACATACAGCAATTCATGCTGCAGATTTCTCTTAAAGTCTTCCGGCTTAAATTGTTTGGAATAAATCCTTGAAGTTTTAGTATTAAATTTGTCTTTACGGCAACAAGCAATAACCCACAGTTTTTTCACTACCGAGTCCTTGTGAAAACTATAAAACCTATCAGATTTATCTGCACCTTTTGTCTGATTATCACTTAAACAACTAGCTACTGCACAACGCACATTATGTTTACTTTGTAAACTATTCCTAGCAAAACCCTCCTAAAAAATACAAGATGGGTATAAGTATGGTTGAGTATTAAATACTGACTCAATAATAATTAAACATACCTTATTTACAATTTCTAAAACACCAAAATGTTGTCCATATAAAGTAGGTATACCTACAAAGCCACTATCACTCAAAAAACTCGCATAGAAAGTTGAACATATTCTTAACAATAATTCTTTTTTACTAAAATTCCTACAAATCAACTTAACTCTCACAAAACACTATAAAATCTTCTACAAGCTTATAAAGACGCGAAAGTAAAACATTGAAAACCCCATAAAAACAATGTATTACAATGACGGCAACTCTCATTACTACGTCGACAGTAGGGGAGTGGCCTGCGCAATATCATGTTGCGTTCACTAGATTACGTCTAGATTGCTTTCAATCCGATTGCACAGCGCTTAATGCTAAGAATTAAAGTTTGGTCACAGAATAATAAACAAACAGAATGCCCACTCTCCACGGAAAATTAAGTACGCGCAGACGTTCCGCCATGTTTTACGAGGATTTTAAGGGAACCAGTTTTGGTTTATGTGGTGTGCATGGAAAAAAAACCAGGTTTATTTGACTTACGGCAATCATAGACATACTATACAATTATATTAACAGTTTTAAATATAATAACATAAATATAATATAATTAAACATAAATGTAAACAATTGCATAACATCACAAATCATATGTTTGTGTCCTCCTAAAACATGGCGCGCGAGCTGAAAAACTTCAAAGGCGGCATCTGAGAGTGGCCCTTCTGATTGTTTATTATTCTGTGGTTTGGTGAAAACTGACGTTTGGCAGTTGTGCTTGTTGCTTTGTTTCTGTTTGTATTAACCTAACTACAGAATAAATAACAATACCCAATGACGTTATTATACGTAATTAACCTTACCTTACTAAAATGGATAATATTCTTGAAGCATTTTTTTGGGGACGATATATTATATTATATTTATTTATAAATATATTATATTTTATAAATAGGTCTATCTAATCTAGACACACTTACAATATTCACTTGAAAGTCCCACCGGTATAGAAGTAAGAATCTTCTCGTCAGGTTACTCAATTCGCCCAACTGGAATTCACTTCGCAAATATGGTTCAAATGGTCAAAAAATCGTAGAAACGAACCGAGAGTTATATTCATTAACGCCCGTTTGACCATCCAATCTGACTGCGCCAAATATATTAGAGTTTTCCAAAACTATATTTTTAAATAATATTTATTTAACACAAAATAGTAACAATACGTTTTAATACAATAAAGCAGAATCTAGACTAACTAACAATATGATTTTATACAGAATGAAATATAAATGCAATGTATAATGTTCGGAGCGTATGTTGTCTTAAACCCCAAAGCTGACCCCCTTAAAACTTATTCAAAAATGTTTTTCTTTTCAATTTAGCAATAAAATGGATTAAGATACAATATACTTCAGGCATTTTTGTTTCAAATATACCTAGGTGGTCGTAAATAGCTGTCTAAATATTCATACGCTAGGCTTTCAAAACACCATGTTTTTATTAGAAATTATACAATAATAGAAACGAAACTAATGAACTAATAAACGTTTACAACGAAAACTTAAAATTATAAACAAAATAAATTTATCTCAAGTGTACAATTTAAAACAGTTAATGTGAAGTCCAACATTACATTTGCTGCAAATAAAAGACATTTTATACATGCCATAAAAGTTACACATTTATGGCATCTTGCACAACGTGTCTGTGTTTGATTTTTGATCGGCCAATGATCCAAGTCTGTCATATCGAACTTCATCAAGGACATTTCAGGATCTTTGAGGTGTAGGAGTACGAAGATTAGGTGTTGATAATATAGGATTTCCTACTATTTGTCGAATAAAATCTATTTGTTTGAATTTTGGCTCGATATTTCTAAATAATATCCAGGAGTTCACTATCGATGCATTGAAGCAAAATCGGAATATTGGCCAATACCATTTTCGACTTCTAATTAATGTTTATACGATGACGACCACGCCACTGATCAAACAAATCCACACCTCCCGTGAAAATATTGTATTCCTGAATCAAAGATGGCTGCAGAACAGCTACCCGTTGCTTATGAATGACTGTAACGTTTACAAGCTGTTGTTTTGGTGACAAGATCATCGCTTCTATTGGTAGCCAACGTAACTTGGCTATTATCATGCCAACTTATCAAAGATATACTTTTTGACTTATCTCTAAGACCATAAGTAGATCTACGGGGCTCTTTTTTTTAAATCTTTTAACGGTGCATGTTCGATACGATCAGAGCGAATTGTTCCAGTTACAGTTATATTGTGCTTTTTCATTTCTTCAAGTATTGTCTAAAGGCTTATATTATCTCTTTGGCTTTTCCCCTCATATAGTTAAAACAACGCAGTATCCATTCTTCTTCTTCAAGTGCCGTCTTCGTTCCGAAGTTTGGCTATCATCAAAGCTATGCGTATTTTTGATGCTGCAGATCTAAACAGTTGGTAATTGGTGCAATTGTACCATTCTCTCAAGTTTTTCAACCATGAATGCCTGCTTCTTCCTATAGATCTCTTTCCCATTATCTTTCCCTGTATAGTCAATTGCAGCAACTGGTATTTATCTCCCCTCATAACATGTCCCAAATATTGTAGTTTGCGCTTTTTAACAGTAAGTATCAGCTCTTTCTCTTTCCGCACTCTCCGCAAAACCTCCACATTTGTTACTTTCTCTGTCCAGGGTATTCTTAATATTCTACGATACATCCACAACTCAAATGCTTCTATCTTTTTGGTATCGATCTTTTTCAATGTATATGTTTCCATCCCGTAGAGGAGAACTGACATAACGTAACATCTCAAAAGGCGAATTTTAAGTTTTAGACTTAGATCTCTTCCGCAGAACACCTTTTTCAATTTAGTAAATGTGGCTCTAGCTTTCTCTATTCTGGTTCTGATTTTTTCAGAGCAATCATTATTTTCGTTGATAACAGTTCCTAGGTAATTATATCTTCTTACGCGTTCGATTCTTTGATCATGCACGGTTATGTCAGGGAAGTTTTGTGGTGATTTAGATATTAGCATTATTTTGTTTTGCTTATGTTAAGTGATAATCCGTATTCTTCAGTGCATTCTACTATTTTGTTAATTAGTATTTGAAGATCTTCCCAAGTTTCTGCGATTAGTACCGTGTCATCGGCATATCTCAAGTTGTTTATTCGGATGCCATTTATCTTAATACCTATATTTTGATCCGAAAGTGCTGTGTTTATAATGTCTTCGGAGTATAGATTGAATAAGGTCGGTGAGAGTATACAACCCTGTCTTACGCCTTTCTTGATCTCGATTTCCTCCGTTGTCTCTTGCTCTATTCGGATATTTGCTTTCTGGTTATAGTAAATCTTAGAGATAATTCTAATGTCCCTTTTATCCAAGTTTTTTTCTACTAGCAGTTTCATTAAGTGATCGTGACGAACTTTATCAAACGCTTTGTTGTAATCAATAAAGCACATATATATTATATATATATAAATATATATATAATATATATATATATATATATATATATATATATATATATATATATATATATATCTAGATATCTTTGGCATATGACGTTAAGTGCAAATAGTGTTTCTCTTGTTCCAAGCCCGTTCCGAAATCCGAATTGAGTATTACTAATATCTGCATCTAGTTTTGCATTTGTATTTGCATATCTGCATTTGCCTTTTTTGGTAAGGTTACAAAAGTTGAAAGTAGCCATTCCTTTGGTATTTCTCCTCTTTTGTAGATCCAAAGGTCGAGTAGAATATTCACTGATTCGCCTTCCACAAGCTTAAGAAGTTCTGATGTGAGCCCGTCTGGACCAGGTGATTTACCATTTTTCATTATTTTTATAGCGTATAATAGTTCTTCTTTAGTTATTTCTGGTCCTTCGTCTCCTTGCAAGTTATCTATATTAGGTTCTTGTCTTTCATCGTCGAACAATTCTTCTACATAGTTTCTTTCAGGTCCTAAGCTTTTCTTGTAGATCGGCTATTATTTCACCATTTGCGGTTGCATAGGAGATTGGGATGTTTTCGTTTTTGTGTACCTGTCAGTTCCTTTATCTTTTTATGTAAGTTAAAAGTGTCATGTTTGAGATGTAGTTCTTCGATTTCCTCGCATTTTCTTGTATAAAAATTTTCCTTTGCAGTTCTTATTTCTTTTCTGATTTGTTTGTTTACTTCATTATATTTTTGGCCGCATTTTCCCTTTAACTGTCTTCGCTCTTCCATGAGACCTAAAATTTTTTTCTGTTATCCATTCTCGTCCTTTTTTCTGTTTCTCTTTGGTAAGCATTTTCTGGGCAGGTTTTATTATGGCGTCTTTTAAATCTTGCCACTTGTCTTCTACATGCGTGTTCTCTGTCTTTGTAGAAAGCATTCGTAAGTTATCATTGATATGTTTTTTAAATCTTCTTTAATTGTTGGATCTTGTAAGCGGCTGGTATCTATGTGATCTATTTTGTTTTATTTGAAGGTCTTTTGAGTCTAATGTGTACCCGCGCTATCAGGGGGTTATGATCTGAAGAAACATCTGCGCCTGGATAAGCCTTAACTGATCTTATACAGTTTCTGTATCGCTCATGTATTAAAATATAATCTATTTGATTCCTAATTGTTTTTTCCCTAGTGTGTTGAGGGGACGTCCATGTGTACAGTCTTCGTTTGGGTAGCTTAAAGAATGTATTTGAAATTATCATATCATTCTCTTGATAGAACTCTAAAAGTTTGCCTCCTCTGTCGTTTCTTGCCCCTAAACCATATTCTCCCACATTTTTTCCGCTTTTTCCTTTGCCAATTTTGGAGTTGAAGTCTCCAAGGATAAGTGTAACATCTTTTGGCTTTGTAGACTTTAGAACTTGATTTATTTGTTCATAAAACTGCTCATCTCTTCATCTGATTTATCTGCAGTAGGGGCATATACCTGTATAATATTAAGTTTTGCAGTTTTTGTATGCAGTTGTAGGAGCAGGATCCTGTCTGACACTGGCGAAAATTAGTGACAGACTGTGTCATTCTTCTTGAAACGACAATTGCTACACCATATCTGTGATGTGGGTATTCATTACCTGAGAAGTAGATCATACCGTTGCTTGTCGAGACGTTGCCTGCACCCGACCATCTTGTATCGCTGATGCCTAGGATATCGATGTTTAATCTTTGCATCTCTTGTATAACGTTGTGAATTTTCCCAGGCTCGTACATGCTCGTACAGGCAGTATCCATTAGGAGTATTTAAAAACCACAACTTAAACCCAAATCGAATGGGTTCCATCGCCTCATCCAAAGACCATACAGTAGGTAACGGGTTTGCATACAATTGAAACTTTGATGACATATGCTTCAAAGGGGTCTTACTTTTCTGTATTTATCCTGTGGATCAGTTTCGTTGTTATCACTAAAATAAAGGTATATAAAAATAACCAGAAACCTATCACGAGACGTAGCATTTGACACAGCCGGGTTGTAGGTGTCAGCCGATTTCTTCCAAACATACTTCGATTTGGAAGTTTCACATATCCAGAAAGCAACAAAATAGCCAAAAATTTATAGAAGTCTTCAGGAGCAATTGTAAAAGAATAATTTCCATTTTTGTACTTCGCATATTTTTGGGACTCTTCGCCAATTTGTTGAACAAATTCCAATGGCTAGAAAAACTTAAAAAAATCAATTGGGCGACCTCCTGACTCGATCATATCATTTATGATTTGAGGTCGATTTTGAATTTTATTTTTTGTTTTTAAATTAGTATCCTCTGGCAACTCTTCTACAAAATGCAAGTGTTTCCACGAACGTCTTGTTTTTCGACTTTCAATTTTTTAAGCTTAGGTATGTTCTTTGTTGATCCTGTTCTCATTTTCGATGTTGAGGGTTCCAAATTCAATTCCATCCTTTCACGGTCGTGTGTAATTATTTCCACCTGAGAGTATTCTGCTAGTAGACCAGGGCCCAATAAATTCACGCTATTAGTATTCACCAAATTTTCATCCTCTGGAACTTCATCGATATCCGTGTCTCCGTCGTTTTTTAGGGAAAACAATGTAATGTCTATTAATTGTGCACCGGCAAGTTCATCGTCACTATCGGACTCTTCCAGACACGCTAGTAGCTCTTCGGTAGTAAGTGGTCTCCTAAAAATATATATATATAATATATATATATATATATATATATATAAAATTACAATGCCTAACTAAACTAATGGTCATAAAATCCTAACGTATGAATTTTCATACGCTTAATTTTTAAATACCCTCGGTAACACAAAGTGATTCTATATATTTACCACTAAATATAAACAGTAGTGTAATATAACCTCTAAATGAATGAATAAACAAAGAATCTGACTAAAAACATAACAACTTATCAATATCTTTGTATATAAACTAAACTAAACTATGATAGTATACAAGGCAACTATCGAACACAGTGATTAATTAAATCTTGCCCAAGTACTTTCGATCGATAGATCATCTTCAGTGGCATTTCGTCAGTTGTGGCCTATCCAACATGAGTAGAATGTCATAAAAGTAAAATTGGACATAACAATACAATACACAAAGACAAACAAACACTTTAAAATTTTTAAAGGAGAAGCTACATGTTATACAGAAACCGGAGACCGAATGTCTCCGGCTAGCTTTGCAACGTTATGTTTAAAATAATTGTAATTAGTTAATATTAGGATTATGTTATAAAAAAAATGCCCTAGGCCTTAACGGCCTGTTGTGCGTAAAAATAAATAAATAGAATATGTACTTTACCACGTGGAGTAAAGGTAGCGAAATGATATCGTGTAGCGAAGACCTCTATCTTCTTGGCAGGTCAGGAACAAAAGTATTGATGATGTCGGAGCAGCCTCCACCCCTATTGTATGGAATGACTGTCTGTTACTCACGGATGGAACTCGTCTCTGTTGACTGAGCAGTCTTCACCCCTACTGTCTGTAACTCACTCGTAAACTGCGGTTAGTTCAAGATTTGTTTTTTTTTTTCAAATTGACGCTACGTGTGTGCGATAATTACCAAATTCCTAGGTTGTTGTGTAACGCTCTGCCGTTGCCCTGGAGCGGGAAAAGTTTAATCTCCTTTGTCGTAATTGTTAATCGCTAACCTCCTTCACGAAGTCATCAATACACTTTACCCTAATTAAAAAAAATTTCATACTCTTTACCTCATAACAGAGTCAAGTCAAACGTAATATAATACACTATAATGTTTATTTTCAGATTCAGAGCAACAACATGGAAGAATTCGAATTATTGAATACATCAGTAGATCTAGGGATAGTCAAAGAAGAACCAGAAGACGAAATAGGTAAGAAAAGTTAAATAAGTAGTAAATAATGTGTGTGTGTGTGTGTTTGCATCCAAAGCCAATAGTCGTCAAGATTGCAATGTCAATTCTCCATCTTACCTTTATGGGATTTTTTTAAGCGTAAGCTCTAAAAGAATGTATCATGCATAATTTTTTGTGCAAAAGGTCATTTTCCTTCCGTAATAATATTGAATTGTGAAACATTACAGCTTAAAATAATGAATTTATTTTATCAGCACAAAGATATACATAAATTTACCTGGGAACAACCAAAGAAAAAGATAAAATCTATAATCGACTATCTCATTCAACCAGAAAACAGAAGGCTCCAAACAAATGACGTAAGGGTGTATTGTGGTGCCGAATGCGGATAGACCACTATATGGTCGCAAAAATAACCATATACTACAGGAAAGTAAACACGAACAAAATTGAACAGGAGAAGGTAGCAGCTTCCACAAAGATAAGATATAATATTGATAGTCTAAAACAAGAATCAGTACAAATTCCTCTACAAACTTAGACTAGCCTCAAAACTAACTCACTTAACTCGAAGAGAAACAGCCGAACAAGAATATCAAGATATAAAAAATTGCATTCATCAGACAGCCAAAGAGGCATTGGGACACGAAGAAGCTGACAAAAGAAAAAATCCTGAGTGGTGCAACGAAGAAGTAGTAAAAATTAATCAAAGACAAAAAAAAAGCTTACCAAACATGGCTATCCACGAAAGACTCAGAAGACCGTAGAATTTACAGCAGACTCAACAAAGAAGCAAAGAAAGAAGTCGCTAAAAGAAAAAACGAAATGTGGGAAGAGGAATGCGAAGAGATGGACCGATGCTTAGGAGGAACCAAAGTGACACAAGCTTGGAAATTCATAAAAAGTATTAGAAAAGAAAGAAAAAATGAGGGAAATATAAACCTGATTCAAAATAAAAAGTGGGAAAAATATTACGAAACACTATTAACAGAAAGTAGGCACGAATTTACGGAAAGACCTGACTATATCTCAATGACAGAAAACTCAGAGATGTATAAGATAAACAAAGAAGAACTGAAAAAAGAATAGAAACAAATGAAAAATGGAAAAACACCCGGACCTGGAGACATTCCCATCGAGTTGGTGAAACATGGACAGGATGCTCTTTTGGAAAGCTTAGTGAATATTTTTAATAAATGCTTAATTGAAGGCCAAACGATTCCAGACGATTGGAATTTGGCCCACATTAGCCCCATTTATAAAAAGGGAGACAGAAAAGTGTGCGGAAATTATAGAGGTATTAGCGTAACTAGCTCGCTGGGAAGGTTATATGGTCGTATATTGAAAAGAAGAATAGAAGAGAAGTATAAAGAAATTGAAGAACAAAGCGGCTTCAGAGCAGGAAGATCGTGCGTGGACAACACATTTACCCTTCAACAAGTAATTGAAAAACGAACCGCTCAAAACCTTATTATATAGATCTGGAGAAGGCTTATGATACAGTTCCTTCAAAACTCTTATTTAGTGTCGACGAAAACGGACCTTAGTAA
The DNA here is from genome assembly GCA_918026665.1 of Diabrotica balteata. Taxonomy (NCBI): domain Eukaryota; kingdom Metazoa; phylum Arthropoda; class Insecta; order Coleoptera; family Chrysomelidae; genus Diabrotica; species Diabrotica balteata. The sequence continues at coordinate 76,170,399 of OU898285.1, forward strand.
AACATATCTAAACGCAATACTGAACATCTATAAATGTCCTCAAAGCACTGTAAAAACAGGAAATACTTTCTCAAGGGTATTTACAGTAACGAAAGGCTTGAGACAAGGATATTGTCTTTCCCCTGATCCTATTCAAAATATATATCCAAGAAGCACTGCACCAGTGGAGACAAAAATGTGCGGGAATGGGGTTGAAGCTTAACAACCATTATCTGACAACGCTGTTCTTTGCAGATGATCAAGTACTAATTGCAAGCTGTGAAGAAGATGCAGATTATATGCTTAGAAAGCTCAAAGATGAATACGAAAAATGGGGGTGGGTATGAATATGTCAAAAACAGAATATATGCGAATAGGCAGTGAAGACGAAGACCCGGATTTGGAAATTAGACAAATGAAAAGGTGCTACGAATACAAATATTTGGGAAGTATTATCTGCAGTAAAGGAACAACGGAACGAGATATAGACTATAGAGTGCAACAAGGCAGGAAGAGTGTTCAAATTCTGAATTCGATACTTTGGTCCAACAAAGCTACTCTGAGAACTAAAATGACAATCTACAAAGTAATTGTAGAGCCCATTCTTACATATGGAGCAGAATGTTGGCAAATGACAGTAAAAGGAAAGAAAAAAGTTGAACACGGTTGAAATGGACTACCTGAGAAGAGCTTGCCGTATATCAAGAGTAGAACGTATACCTAATTCTGAAATTAGAAGAAAAACAGATAGAGTACATACAACTTCTGAAAGAATAGAAACTAGACAGTTAATATGGTATGGACACGTACAGAGGATGGACGACAACAGATGGCCAAAAAGAGCTATGGAATACAATCCAAGTAATAGAAGGAAACGAGGAAGACCAGCCAAGTCTTGGATACAAGGTGTTATGGAAACCATGAAAGACAGAGCCATTGATGAAGACACCTGGAGAGATAGAAAAAGATGGCGATCGAAATGCGGGAAGCGGCAGAAGCTGTAGGATCCCCGCATATATATATATATATATATATATATAATATTATATATATATATATATATATATATATATATATATATAATATATATAAAATTTAGTCATCAATTCATTTTGTTTGGACCATGCACCTGCCCATCCTAAAGCCGGTATGCTGCGGAGTGACGATAAAAATATCACGTACTCTTTTCTGCCTGCGAATATAATATCATTGATACAGCCAATGGATCATTCGGTCATTAAAAAAATTCAAAAGAAGATACAAAAAAAAATTATTCAAAATCTAGTTATGGAAGAGTAATATTCTTTGCCAAAATACTGGAAAGCTTACAATTTAAAACACGCAGTCGACATTGCTGTGGATGCTTGGGCTGATGTTTTGGAAGTAACGCTGAAAAGAGCGTGGAATAAATTATGGCCTGAATCAACTTAAGATGAAAATGCTTCCCCTTAAATGAAGTGGTTGAATCAACTGTTTTGTTTTCGTTGCATACATATGACATAATGATAAGGACGCCAACGGCTATCGATTGCTGACAGATAATAAAATCGTTGAAATGGCGACAGGGGCGGACGAAACTGATTCAGAAGCTGACAGAGACTCTGATGGTGGCGATGTTGATGAGCTATTAGAACTCACGTAGATTTGCGTAAAGAAGCTAGAGGAGCTGCGTCACTCATACAATAATTCATCAAGTGGTATTCTTGGCAAGAAGAAGCAAACAAGCTAAATTTGATAATTCTTCGTCGATTAGAAACTCAGCCGTTGCAAAATGTGAAGTAACAATAAAACAAACAAATATTTGGAATAATTTTAATCAAATTGATTCGACTGTACTAACATAAATCCCTCTTATATTGTCAAATAAAACATACAATAAAATTTGAGAGTTATACTATGATTTGTTTTAATATTCTGTTAACCGTCTTTTCGATTATCCGTCATACCCTTGGTCCGGTGCCCTGACGGATAATCGAGGTTCTACTGTATATAACAATATTGAATACATCCTGGACCCGCTAATTTATATGGCTCAAAGGAGTTTATTGCACATTTAATTTTGTGCTGGTTTACTATTTCTCCTGCCACACACCGGTATTTCCTAGAGCCATAAGTCATGGTATCCTGAAGGGCATATAGCGTAGAAATGTTCCCTTAGTTACTATTACTTTATTATTATTAATATCGTCTGCGAAATCCAGGATCCAGATTCCTTTGCTACTAAGCTCATGAATCATGTATTTAATGACTATATTTAATTTGTTTGTAGTTTTTTATTTTGTACAATTAAATATTAAATTATGTTATGCATGATCCATTGAGAAAGCAGTTTAGTCAACAGAAAACACATAAAAATACCCCTAACCGATATTTTATATCATTAACTAGCATTTTAAAATACCTGCTACTTTATTGTGCTTTAAATTGTTTATTACATGTATTTCTTCCAAGTAATAAAATTTGTATAAATGACTTTAATTTTAGGTTGTGCAGAGGGAGGAAAATGGAAAAAAATTTGGGAGGTTGCCCAAAAGGTAAATTTAACAACACATAACAATAACAATATCTTGAAAACGATATCTATGAAAACGTCATCTTTAGACGAGTATGCAAAGAGTATGCACTCCAAAAAACTTTATGAGTGCCAAATATGTACCAAGCAGTTTTTGTACAAATGTTCTCTTAAACACCATGTAGAAATACACACTGGAGAACTACAGTGTTTTATTTGTTTAAGACACTATTCTACAAGAAACAATTTAAAAATACATTTGAGATTACACACTGGGGAAAAATCATTCAAATGTGATGTATGTTCCAAAAGTTTTTCTCAGAAAGCTCATCTGAACCGACATTTCATGGGACACACTGGATATAAACCTTACCTGTGTGAAATTTGCGGCAAGATGTTTACTGAGCGAAAAGGTTTGAGAAAACATTTATTAATACACTCAAGAAAAAAGCAGTATGTGTGATCTTTATTTTAAACAGTTTTCTTCGCTAAAGTTATTTTTTGATAACACATATCGGAGAGAACACTTAGAAGTGTAAAAATTGTTTTAAGCACTTTTTCCTCCATATCAAGTGAAAAACATTGGATAACACATATATGTATGTATTAATATAGAGACACTTTAAGTTTGTAAAATAAATTATCTATGTAAATAATTCGAACCGTTAGTTTTAATTCCCACTGCAGTATGTGTCGTGTTATCAAAGAGGGGTTACAAATAATAATCGTTACTTCACAACATCAGTTTATTCTCAACCCTCAAACATACATGCTTGCCCGAGCTTCGGCTACCTTCACATGACATCCCTGTCATCTGTGTTGCCTAACTCCGGCGCCTATATCTTAATCTAAGCTAACAAACACATCTCCTTTTTTTATAAAAGATCCCTGTGTCATTAATGATCTTATACCTAAACTAACTTAAACTACTACAAACATAATCTGTTAAATGAACCGGTTTCTTCACAAGTCTTTTTGGCCTGCTAGGCTTTACGCACTCAAAGTCCGATACACTATCGCTTTTATCCTGACCGATGGAGGTAAAACATGATTTCCACTTTGTTCGATTTTGTCCTGAAATACACTGGGTTCCCCCCTACTACTTTCCTCCATTATTTTACCCTGTATGTCACCATTGCTTTGATTAGAGCAAGGCATTAGCTTTGTGTTACTAGAAATTGGCGGAACATAATCATTTGAGGATTCTGGTTGGGTGCTCAATACAGGGAAACAGTAGGGTGCATGAATCAAATGCCATCTATTTCTTCTAAATTTCCCGGTTTCAGTTTCAATTATATAGGACCTGGGTTCCTGACAGATCGCAACAACTCGCCCATATTTCCTGATATCAACCACCCACACAGAATCACCAACCTTAAGAGGATCTAAATCCTTGGCATTGTGTCGCTTATTGTAGTTTTTCACTTGTTTATCCTTTATTTCATTCTTTATTATTTTTAGTGTTTGGTTCTTTTGAAAAGTTTAATAAGCTTGGAAGCTGGGGTAAGTTAGATCTTAATTTTCTATTCATTAATAATTCAGAAGGTGAAACACCACATTCTAGGGGTGTACATCTATATGCTAACAATGCCAAACTTAGGTCCTCTTTTTTATTTTTCTGAATTAATCTTTTTGCAATTTGTACAGTGCGTTCCACTCCACCGTTGCTCTGAGGCCAGTGCGGACTGCTCGTCGTATGAACAAAATTATATTCTTTTGAAAACTTTATAAATTTTGATGAAAATTGAGTACCACGGTCGGATCTAACTTCCTCTGGGATACCATAACGAGAGAAAATATCTTTAAGCTTAGGAATAATGGCATCTTCTGTCATATTGGTTAAAGTAAAAATTTCAAACCAATGTGAAAAGTAGTCAGTGGCAATCAAATACCACTTATCATAACATTTAAACAAATCAACCCCAGTTTTTGCCACGGCCTTTGTACAGTATTGTCTTTATGAAATGTTTCTCTATGATTTACTCTGTGTTCAACACATTGGGGACAATGTGTGACAAGGTTATTAATCTGGGATGACAAACCCAGCCACCAAACGCTCTGTTTGGCACGATCTCGACATTTTACAATTCCCATATGGCCTGTATGAATAAATTCCAACACCTTGAGTTGAAGACTCTTAGGAATGATTATGCGAGACCCTTTTAAAAGTAATTGTTCCGAATAGGAAATTTCATATCTATATTGATAGTATGGCAACAATTCAAATGGCAATTTAGATCTTTCAGGCCAAGAAGACAAAGAATATTCTTTTAGTTTTTTACAAATATATTCATTTTCTTGTTCTGTTTTTATTAAATTCAAAAATAATCTTTAATTGGTAAATTATGAATAATTGACTGCACATATGCTGCAGTTTCTGCAGTTAGTTCTTTATTAGCTAACGTATCTGTTTGTAAAGGGGCCCGACTTAAAGTATCTGCTACAATTAAATTTTTTCCCGGCGTGTAGATTACAGTATACTTGTATCGCATTAAACGCATTCGAAATCTTTGCAAACGTGGCGTTAACTCATCTAAATTTTTAGTTTGCAGAATTTGTAGTAAAGGTTTATGGTCTGTTTCAAAAATTAGGTTAGGAACTCCTGAAATAAAATCATAAAAATATTCTGCTGCCCATGTAAGTGCAAGAGCTTCTTTCTCAATCTGAGCGTATCGTGTTTCAGCTGAGTTCAGAAGCCTAGATGTAAAAGCCACTATTTCCCGAGTATGATCTACATTTTCTTGAAATAGACATGCACCTATACCAAAACAACTTGAGTCTGCACTAACAATTATGGTTTTATTAGCATCAAAAAACGCTAGATTTGGAGGGCTCTCTAACTTTTGTTTTTAAAGTGCTGAAAGCTTTATCTTGTGCTGGACCCCACAAAAAGTTAATATTTTTTTTTAGTAAGTGTGTTAATGGTTCAAGAATCTCAGATTTATTATGAATGTATTTTGCAGCAAAATTAATCATACCCAGCCATCTTGACAGCTCAGTCTTATTTTTTGGTTCAGGAAAATCACGGATAGCTTTAACCCTATCTGGATCAATTAATATCCCTTGCTCAGAGACCATATGACCCAAGTATTTAGCTGTTTTTGTTGCTATAGAGCATTTGTTTTTATTTAGTGTAATACCTTCCTTATGAAGTTTTGTTAGGACTGTGTTCAAAATATTGTCATGTTCCTCTATTGTCCTTGCATGAATAAGAATGTCATCTATATGGACAACACAGCCTTCAATGCCAGTTAAGATTTTTGAAAATCTCATAGTAAAATACTCTGGGGCACAAGATATACCAAATGGAAGCCTTTTAAAGAAAAATCTGCCAAAAGGTGTTATAAAAGTTGTTAACAACTGACTTTCCTTATTCAATTTTATTTGGTAAAACCCACTTGTGGTATCCAATTTTGAGAAGAATTTAGACCCTTTCAACTGTGCTAGTGTATGAGATATTTTCCCGAGAGGAAAATGTGACCGTAACACGTTTTCATTAAGTTTAGTATAGTCACCACAAAGCCGTACACAATCTCCCTTGTCCACACAAACAATTGGGCTGACCCAAGAAGTAGGATCTTCAATGGGTTCAATTATCCCTAATTTTAGCAATCTATCAATTTCAATTCTTAATTTTGGTAACAGAGGTAAAGGAACAGTTCTGGGAACGCTCTGTACATAAGGTTTAGCATTTGGCTTAATTCTAATTGACATTTCATTTTAAATTCACCTATATCACTAAAAATACCAGGAATGTTTTAGCAACAGACTCTAAATTAAATTTTGAAAACATATTAGTACTCTCAGATTGATTACAATGAACAAACACTGCAACTGATTTGATTTACCTGTTTAAGCTTACAATTAGAAAAATTTAGAACATTAAACTTAATGATTGACTCTCTGCTTAATATAGGTTGTCTCAACTTCCTAATACAATATATTGTTTCATCATTTGTAAAACCGTCATAAGTAAATTTTATATGTAGCTTACCCACTGTGTCCAATTTATGATCGTTCCGCTGCACCAATTGCATCACATGCCACAATTTTACCCACATATTCTGGAGGTAATTTTTCATAGGGAAAGCAGTTAACATCTGCTCCTGTATCCACAAAAAAAGGTACCTTAAATTTGTCATCCAATAAGATGTCTACATACCAACGATCCTTCTTGTCTAGGTACACTTGGCCAATAAAGGAATCTGTATGTACCACTTGATTTACTGAATCCCTTCCTTCGTCATCTGTACTACTGCTACTGGTGGACCTTGAACACTTAACAGCTCTGACAGCTTTCTTCCTGCACATCACACTCCAATGACCTCTACGTGAACAAGATCTGCATTCAGAGAACTTGGCTGGACATTTCTCCTATTTTTACATGTAGGTATGCCACAGTATCCACATCTGTAACCTTCCTTAACTTTCTCATGAGTTGTTTCTTGTTTAGCAAAAACTCTTACCTTGATGTCTTTTATCACTACGCTCCCTGTAGTCTGTTTAACTGCACTAACTGACTGCTCCTGTCTCATAATTCTATTTTGACTATCTTGAAGTTCAGCTTGGCGTGCTATTTGTATTGCCTTCTCTAGTGTCAAACCATCATTTAGTTGCATTCTTTCGCTCACCTTTTTATCAGCTATTCCGATAACTATCCTGTCACGAATTAACTCATCTTTAAGAGCTCCATAGCTACAGTGCTCTGCAAGAGTATGTAGACTTGAAATAAAGTTTCCCACAGGTTCTCCTGGCCTTTGTACCCTTGAATTAAATTGAAATCTCTCAAAGATTGTATTTCTTCGGGGAATAAAATGATTGTCGAAAATCTGCATTACATCTTGAAAGGATGCATTCTCCACTGGTTGATTTTGAAGTAAAATATCTTCTGCTTCATTTCCCATTAAATACAACAGTAGGTCTAATTTATCGTTGTCAGATTTTTGTCCAAATCCACTTACAGACATATATCTTCTACTCTTTTCTTCCATTGGGGCCATGTCTGGGGCTGTGTAACAATCAAATTCGCTTGGAGCCGAAATGTTCGCAAACACTTCTTTATTTATTTGGATAGGTGCATCCATTTTAAGGATTTTAGGTCCCTCTGATTTATAGGTTATGCATAAGATTTGCACTGTTGTCACGTTCGACCACTCTTTGCTTGTTTAATGTTAACAAAACAAAGCACCAGCTGCCACCATGTCGTGTTATCAAAGAGGGGTTACAAATAATAATCGTTACTTCACAACATCAGTTTATTCTCAACCCTCAAACATACATGCTTGCCCGAGCTTCGGCTACCTTCACATGACATCCCTGTCATCTGTGTTGCCTAACTCCGGCGCCATATCTTAATCTAAGCTAACAACACAGTATGTTTGTTGTACGGCATGTTAGAAGTTTTCTTGAAAATTTCATTTCAGATTTCAATTTTTCTTTAACATTTATCGATTTTGAACTTCTTTTCAAAAACAATAATTTTAGTACAAGTTTTACGTAAGATTTTTCTACTTTTTTTTCACTAAACTCTAACTCTAAGATGACCCGGATTCGATTCCGGCACAGTCATCAGAATGTTTTCAATTATAATTTAACTGAGCTGGTGCTGTGATTCGAAGGGTATGTGAAGCCGTCGGTTCCAGCTATGTAAGTATATAGGGGAAGGACGTCGAAGATGACACACCTAAGCAAAATACATTTTATTTAAGGGTAAAAAATATTTAAGCTAACTTTGAATGCTACGAGCCTGTAATTTGGACATTTCTATAACCAATTTCTAGGATTATTTTTAAATTCAATAAAATGAAGTATTTTTTATGCGGCTTTTTTAAAAAACGCTTTTGCGCCATCTTACCTTCCACCGAGGGAAAGATGACGCACAGTCATGGTGAAGATGGCGCATGTAGGTATCTATATTAAAAGCGCAAGTGATATGAAAAGAAAATTTATTTTTTAATACTGAAAGTAAGAAAATGTAAACAAAGCTTTTTTAACATATTAACAAAAGTCACAAATGTAGTTTTCGGGACTTTTGGCTCCACTGCATTCTTTATGCACCATGTCCACAACTTGTGCATCTGAACCATGTTTCCGTCTTTTTGCCGAAGTCTCCACATAATATGCAGATATCAGTTTCACCTCCCTCGTTGATTATGTCATCCAGCTCATCGTCATTGCAAAGACCTTCTTCATCAAAATCGCTTTCTTCAGTATCGCTATCCTCCAAGATTTTTTTGTTTATTTTTTGTTTGATTATTTTTTGTACTTTGGCTTTCCCTTTATTTTTATTTAGTTTTAATCCTGCATCATTAACCAATACTTGTCTGGTTACTTTTTTCTTTCCTTCTTCCGACTTCGCCAGTTTTTCTTTTTTTTATTCTCTTTTTCTTCTAAGAATTCTTTTAAAGGGTGCTTGTTAGAATTTCAGAATGTTGCTTTTGTCGTCCATATTTTCTTTTAATTTTTTTATTGGGCAAAGGAACTGGAGAAATAAGTGAAAAGAGAAATATGTGGACGTTTGGTTATTTCATTTTGTTTTGTGGGGGTTGTGTGACGACTTTCAGGAGACTGTCGCTGGTTGATGGACGTGGTAATTCTGGTTCTCTTATAGATGGTGTTGTATTAGTGGAGGTGTTCACTGAGGTGCAGGTTCAGGAAAACATCTCTATCCAAGCTATCATTGTTTAAATTATCAGCAGGAAAAAAGTCATCTTCTGTGAACTTATCAGAGTTTAACGGAAAAATTCCGCACGTTCCGAAACCAGAATCGGCCTTATCAATATTTGCCACCTGATCATATGCTAACTTAAAAATCTCGGCGACATCATATGGAGTAATTTTATCCTCAAACTCTGAGTTGCTGATCTTAGATTTTAGAAAGGAATTGCAATGGCGACCATACGCATATTTTAATGCAGAAAAAAATGACACATCAAGAGGTTGTAATTTGTGAGATGTGTGGGGTGGAATACTAACCATTATAATCCCATTCTTTTTGCAGTAATTATAAATATCCAGTGAAATATGGCTCGAGTGATTATCTAATACTAACAGCACAAGATTATCTGGACTAGACAGGACTTTTTTTTGGAAATGCTTCAGCCACAATAAAAACATAGACGTATTACTCCATCCATTATCCGTGCAGTTATTGGTATGTAGTTACCGGAGGCACTGAACGCCATTATTACCGTGATATTCTTCCCTCGTTCCCACGAAGAAATGATTCCAAACTGCTTTACTCCTTTGGGTCCAAGTCTTTTACATGATTCTTTAGGAACCGTAGATATACCGGTTTCATCAACATTGTAAATGCGATCTGGCAGAAATTTATATTTTTCTTGCACTGTTTCCAAATTTTTAAAAAAGCGGTGTACTTCTATTTTATTGAAGGCTATTATTCTATTAATGCTTGTAGCTTCTGGCTTTCTCAAGGAAATTTGAGGATTTTGTTTTATAAATCCTAGATACCAGTCTTTTCCAGCCATTTGTTTATTCTTATTAAAATTGTGTTTAATTTGATTGCGTTCTGCATAAGCAAATGCCATGGTTCTCAGCTCTATGCAAGTGATACCAAAAAATAAATTGGCCAGCTTGAGAACATGATCTAGTATCTCCTTTTCATGATGTGCCGAAAACAATGGGGCTCTACCAAGAGACTCTGATTTGACTTCCTTTAATAAATTTTTAACCTTAAGTTTTCTCCTCAATGTAGCTTCTGGTATTGAAAATGCCCTTGCCACTTCCCGAATTTTACGACCATCTCTACAAATTGCATTCAATGCTGCATTAAGAGCTGCTGCAGAAAATGATCCTCTCTGTGTTTTTCGTATATATTTTCCCATTTCTAAAAAAGAAAAAGATGCCTCAAAATGCAAAATAGACACTAAATAATAAATATTCTATACTCCATTGTTATTTAAGGTAATGAACTGAAAAGGCAAAGATGACGCACTATAACAGCAAAGATGACGCAGTCTGCGTCAACTTAGCCTGTTCAGCATAACCTACAAAAAATGGTTATCAAAATTATCCATCATCAAATATTTAACAGATAAATCCTCGCTAACTGAAAATAAATATCACCTACTCCCATAAATATGAAGAAAATCCAATGGAACCATTTTTAAACAACTTACCATTAATATTCGCAGTGTCAAAAATAACAAGAAATCAACGTGTATATCGCGTTACTCTGCCTCACAGAGACTAAACAGTACGAAAGCTGACCGATGAAGTTTTAAAGTAATAGTAGTTTCTTAAAGGAGGGCGCCACGGATAAAAACTGAATTTAGTGAAGTACTTGATAAAATACAGAGCGTCATCTTAGACGCTGCGTCATCTTCCCCGTCCTTCCCCTAGTCGTTAACAGTAAAATCTGTGCTAGAGGTTTACACGAATGGAAGAAGTACAATATGCCGATTTGGCTGCACTACGGCCGGTTATAACAACAAATAGATTTCTAAAAAAAACTGGGAGATTTTTAATCTACGAAGAACTTTTGTCACCCTAGGCTACCCGCACACTATACTATATTCGCCTAACAGAAAAGTAGAAAATAAATACTATTAAAACGTGATCAATTCATTCACAATATCTAGAAATGCTAAAGAGGTCTACTTGTTACAAAATCACTTATATTGTAACTGATTATAATATACAAAAGCGTATCTAAAGTAACAAGTAGAAACTTACAAGTAACGATAATCTACAACTCTAAACAAAAATGCTTAATCTGCAGTTTTTAACAGATATGGATTCAGCAATCCTTACGAATCACATTTATGTCTCTTAAATTTAATTATATAAATATAATTTTTACTTTTAATAGCTCTATGTAATAATTGGTATAATTATAGTGTTGGTTTATAATTATAGTGTTATTTAAATAAACTTAAAACTGTGAACATTTTTAAGGTGTTTGCTGTTTTCTATCAACTTAAGTAAGTAAATTTGATATTATTTTGACTCTATTATAATAATTATCTATTATGATGATAAAAGGGTTGCAAGTGTGAGTCCATAATTAAACAGATGTATTAAAAAGGTCAATACCCACAATCTAATATCTACTTTCAAAGTGTTACAGAAGCGATCGGTTTTGAGGCTTACAATATTTGCCTCATTCTCAGGCTGAGAATGAGGCAAAAGTTTCGTTATTAAATTTTACACAATATTTTGTTAGCTAGAAATTGAAAATTTAATGGTTATTGTTGAAAAAAAAAGCAATAATTGGAAAAAAAAGTACAAAAAAATGAAGTTAATCCTTTAAATGTTTTCGACTTTCTAAACTTGACTTACAAGTTCCATATTACGCCTAGAAAAACTTTTTAATATGTTTAAAACGTGTGCTAAATTTTGTTAAGATCGGTCGGATAGGTTTTGCATAATAATTTTGCAATCCAGCCTACTGGAAAAAAATCGCAAATTTTCAAATTCATAGTAGGCCTAAATAAGGCCCTCAGATAGTTGCAATTTTTTTACATATAAAGGAAGTCTCAAACTTTCAAACGCTTTTTGTAAAATTTAAATCGGTTTACTAGGAGACCCTAGAAATTTTTTTAAAGTTATAAACATTTTTTAGGCTTATAAACAAATTAAATAACTTTACGAGCTTTAAACATATCAATTTCAAAATGTATACACTTAAAGAACATTAAAAGGAGCTTCTTTTAAAAAACAAAAAGATACATTCGGCTTACTGGTTGCCGAGATATTGAAGGTCAAAGTTGGCATACATTTGCCGTGTAACCATAAGTGATAGAGGGCTCGTTTTTAAACAAATACCCTCGTCTTGTCAAATACTTTTTATATGAAAAGTTTTATATGTAATGCGCTTTTATGGCAATATCCATAAAAAAGACAAATAAAAAACCGTTTTCGCGTAATATGTCGCTCGGAATGCATGAGAGGTGGTGATGAGGGACATTCACTTCAAATGTGAATCGGCGAGTATCAAGTAGGGGACCATCAGTTTGTTTAATTTCGGGTTTTGAATAAAACAAATAGTAAAGTGCTCCAAATCTGTAAGGCTGTATTCAAGGCGTGCTGAACACGTTTTTCAGTGGTTTGATCATATTAATCATATTATGTTCAACGCTATTATATTATTATTTATGAAAAGAAAATTTTTGTTTCATTCGCCTATGTTTTAACAATTTAAATTATTTATTAACAATTTATAAATACATATTTGTTTACTAAAAGTAACAATTTATTTCTATGGTTACACGGCAAATGTATACCAACTTTGACCTTCAATATCTCGGCAACCAGTAAGCCGAATGTATCTTTTTGTTTTTTAAAAGAAGCTCCTTTTAATGTTCTTTAAGTGTATACATTTTGAAATTGATATGTTTAAAGCTCGTAAAGTTATTTAATTTGTTTATAAGCCTAAAAAATGTTTATAGCTTTAAAAAAATTTCTAGGGTCTCCTAGTAAACCGATTTAAATTTTACGAAAAGCGTTTGAAAGTTTGAGACTTCCTTTATATGTAAAAAAAATTGCAACTATCTGAGGGCCTTATTTAGGGCCTACTATGAATTTGAAAATTTGCGATTTTTTTCCAGTAGGCTGGATTGCAAAATTATTATGCAAAACCTATCCGACCGACCTTAACAAAATTTAGCACACGTTTTAATCATATTAAAAAGTTTTTCTAGGCGGAATATGGAACTTGTAAGTCAAGTTTAGAAAGTCGAAAACATTTAAAGGATTAACTTCATTTTTTTGTACTTTTTTTTTTCAATTATTGCTTTTTTTCAACAATAACCAATAAATTTTCAATTTCTAGCTAACAAAATATTGTGTAAAATTTAATAACGAAACTTTTAACTACCTATAATTTTTTCTCTAGGATCAATATTTTCCGAATTATAAATGAAAATAGGTGCAAAAAAAATGAGAAATTTTCCCTTAGCTAGGGCTAAGGCTAGCTAAAGCTAGCTAGCTATAAAAAATAGCTTCCCTTCGAAAATTTCCAATCCAATACAGATCCCGCCTAGACTATTACTAGTTATCAATGAGATGGGAAATATGAGGCAGAGTATATACCCTCCATGTATTGTGATATGAGCAGAGAACTACGAATACAGAGAAGCGACACAACCGTGCTAAAACGAGTACCATTTTTGTATACGCATGTCCGATTCTGGTTGCTTTACTGTCCTCAACACGTGCTTATTCTTTAATTCTGGTTGTTTTACGATAGTCCGTAGGCGTATGTGGTAAATACTCGACTCAACAAGTGTATTTGACCATTTATATAATTTATTTATAGTTAAAAGTTTATAGTTATAGTTAAAATCTATAAGTTAAATAAATAAGTTTATAGTTACAGTTTATAGTTAAAAGTTTAATTTATATTTAATATGTCTGGTTGTGTTTGTGCGTTTCGCGGATGTTCATCTGTAACAGGAAAATAAATAAGTTTATTTAGATTTCCTAAGAATAATAACATATAATTACTATTGCTTTGTAATTATTATTATTAGTTATTATATAATAGTATTAGTTTGACTTTTGAACAGTAAGCCGACGCCGACGTGTCCGTACTTGCTATCGTTAAGTGGAGCAACATTAAACATTAAATTTGGTGTCAGTGCTATTTCTTTTATTGAAAGAATCAAGTCTCCGAAGGCTCAGGTCAAAAAATCAATAGATGGTGGCCAGGTGTCAGCGCGCTCGACGACAACAATACGAATATAGTATTTTTAGGAAATAAAAATATATAGAGGGTTTTATACACAAGAATGTTTGATTTAAACGAAACAAAGAAATTACTAAAATGTTTAAACTAAAAAGTTTAGGAAAATAACTAGACCTATAATTGGGAAAATCGTAAAATTACAACATAACAAGACTTCAAAATTGTAAAAACATTGTTGCACATAAACAAACTTACATTAAATTATGAAAAAACTAAATACTCATCTACTTTTTTGCTATAAGTACACAAAAGTTGTCTGCCAATTTTTAATTCATTAAATATAAATAACAAAGATCAAATATATGGATCGGAGTATATAAAATATTTAGGAGCTTTAAATGGGAATTACAAATAAAAAATATTATAAGGAAAGTAGGTACGAGGATTGCTACTAAAATTCCGCCATTTGAAAGAGTTTTGGATATTGAACAGCTTGAAATGCTTTACTTGTCTCTCTATCAAAGTTTTTACAATCTCATCTTATATGGAATTTTAAGAACGGGTGGAGTAAGTAATTGCCATCCGGTGACTCTTCAATATACGCAGAAATGGTTTCTTACACTAATTTATTTGTTGTATATCTCAATATTTAGTGACAATTTTGTGACTTAATCAGGAGAAAACTGTAAATGTATTAAGATTAGATATTGACAAAAGTTAAATATTCCATACTTACAATATACTTAGAATATACTAATACTCATAGTTTTAAGTATAAACAAAAAAGTATTTTCATCTATGGTTCCATCAATACGATTTTCACCATTTCTTTGCGTTATGCGATGTATTTGCAACCTTTTGTAAATCAAAAATAATTACACCATTAAGAATGTCAACAAAACCGGCCCTGCATGTAACTATTTTTTCAGTGCAATATTTCATATTAATTTAAAGTCAACATAAATGCTCAATTTTATTTAAGAATTTATATTGTGTGATATGCCCACTGACTATTAGTTTTCTGGTTGTTTAACAACTGTCATTGGCGGCTTGGCCACGAAACTTCAAAGGAGTGTCGCCTGACTGATAGATAGATAATTACCACTACCAAAGGGTGGCTGTAGCACCGACCGTAGTCTGTGTTTTGTTTGTATATTGTATACTAAAGTTAAAAACTATTGGGTTTATGACTCTTTAACCTCACATCGTCACATCTATTTTTGAAATGTTTAAATTATCTCGTAAATTAATACATAATGTCCGTTTCACTATTGGAGGAACATGAGAAGTAAGTATATGATTTTTTATTTATTTATGTTTTTAAATACCTAATGTGTTTCAGCCCTGTTGATTTTTTATATGACCATACATATTTTGAAGAAACAAGTCAAGATGTGTGGGAATATTGTGTTATTCCTTCGGCGCTTAGTATATTTCATATTTTGTATAAAATAATACTGACCAATTTATTTTTTGGGATTACAATCACAGTAGGTAAGTCAGAAGTATTTCTAACAATACATGAAACTAAAATGTTTTTAAAATACATTGTATTTCATACTATTTTTAGTGAAACTACCACCATCACTCTATCATATTTTTGCTGGAGGAATTGGAATATATCTAATAAATAACTTAGAATCTCTAGAAGGAAAATGTTTAATACTAATAATATTTATGAAATCTTATCTCCTTTTACGAGCGAGTAGTTATATCCAAACACATTTTCATTGTAACCAGTATTATAATAAAACTAAAGTTAGATATTTAAGTACATCGAATATCATGAAGTACACATTGATAATAGTACTCATTGTATGGTAAGTTGAAAATAACTTTTTTTTTTAACTAAAATAAGTTTGTGTTGTCTTTCTTCCAAGTATGAGCAAAAGGTTAAGAAATTATATGATAACAATCACAGTATAGGATAGTAAAAGAGCAAAATCTCTGAATTTTATTGGCACCAATTTGTAATTACTTTTATGCTGTTGTAGATCTGTTGTCTGATTTTTCACAGAAATTGTTCCAAACTTCTTTTGCATTTAAGAGACTAGGAGATTTTTTTCAGGTTTAGTTTTCTTGCTTAATAACCAGTAGTTTACTTAATTCCTCATAATAATAGGCTCAAGATATTCCAGTTTTATTCATTGTATTATAAACAATAGTTCACATTTCACTATTTTTACTTTGAGAGAATTTACTCTTTTGTGAGACAATGGGTTCACTGTATTTTAAGAATTCTTCTATGTACCCGGAGTTCAAATGCTTGTAAGTGTTATCTTCTCCATTTCATCTGACACAGCACAACAAAACAGAATACAGATGATAATAGGTCTTTCTTAAGTTCTAAGCTTAAATCTTGTGGCAGCCATATTCCAGTGGCTAGGTACTTGCTTACCAATTGGGATGGGCCTTAGCAAATACACCAGAAATTTTTAATTTAACTGAGCCAGTGCTTAGAAGGCATGTAAAACCATTGGCCCCAAATTTGTAAGTAGGGGTTAATACTAAAAACCAGAGCCAAAACTTTACACCAATGGAAGATGTACAACATCTTAATACCTTACCTGATATCAATTCCAATAATGCATCTGATGTCATATTTCTTGTTACTCCTGTACTTCCAGTTTCTCTTTGTACTCCTGTACTTCCAGGCTCTTTATATACTTGGTTTTGTTTTATGAGGAACTCTAAACATCTATCAATGAACTGGGTAAAAATAGTTTACAATGCTTTGGTTTGTTCAATCCTGCAGTATATATCTAGTATATGGTCCCCATAGTTCAAAATTCATCTCAGTAGCATTGAAAACGTTAAGCACCGATTTTTATTCAAGCATTCATACTTATTCTTATAGTGATATCCTGAGACATTTTAATCCTCTTACCTTTGAAAACCGAAGAATAATGTCTTATATGATATTTCACGCACTAATTCTTTGCACCACAACACTAATTACAATTATACACAGCCCAGTAATATGGTTCTCTAGATTTGCCAATGAATTCAGTAGAGCAAAAAATGACAAAAAAGTTTGCAATGCAATCTGGCTTTTCTTAATGTCATATATATGACATTGGGTTTATCTGTTACCAAAATAAACTTAAACATAAGAAAGAAACAGTACTCATATTTTAGCAATCTTTTATTATTCATTATTTTTATACACAGAACAATGTATTAGAAATTGGTCTTTGGTATGAAGCTGTAAAAAACAATTTCTAAAAGACTGAGTCATTTATTCTTCCATTTCTAATTTGAATAATCTCAGTTGAGGTATGTTTTTGGCTGGTACATCTTTTTCCTTTTGTACTGCTCTGTACTGACACCAAAAGTTGCAAACTGCTAAATCTAGCGTGTCGCTAATGAAGCGAATTGTCCGCATTTTTGTACGTGCTCGTGCCGAACAGACCGCCAACATTTTGTCAACAAGGTCAACTCCACCCATGAACTGATTGTAGTTCTTGATCACCGCAGGTGTATTAACCATTTCATATTCCTTTTTACGTTTTGACCATCTTCTACATTGATCTGGGTTGTTAGCAGCATGGTATGTTGACAGAATCGTAACAGGTTTGTTGTATAACCAGCGAGTTATGGCAATCTTCCTGCTTCCATCTCCTCGAACCTTCGTTTCAGAAGTACCTCTTAGATTTTTTATGAACTGTTTTGCTAGAGAAAAGATACAATTCCGAGGGACTCTCTTGTTTACAATCCTGCCTGTTGCGTGGAAACCTTTTTCTAGTAATACATCAGCAAGTTTTAGTTCTACATGTGGTTTTACATTAGAGTAGCATTTTCCTTCGCCAATTTTTGCATTGAAATCACCCATGATCACTGTTATATCTCTAGATGCTGTGAGATGTAATGTTTTTTGAAGTTCGCTATAAAAGTTTTCTATTTCTTCTTTATTTTTGTCAGCAGTTGTCATTCTTTCGAACATTACTGATCTCATTACTTTTTCACTGATGATCATAGTAACTCCTTATCTGTGTTGAGTGTCGCTGCTTCCAGAGTAATAAATTCGTCCATTGTCTGCTGTATTGAGTTCGCCGGAGCTGACCCATCTTGTATCGCTTATTCCTAATATATCGATCTCCAGTCGCATCATCTCTTGCTGTATATTCCTCAGTTTCCCAGGTTCATACATACTTCTTACATTCCATGTAGCGGTTTTGCAGATGGATTTGTATATATTTAGTGAACAGGGATTTCACTGGCTAACGGCCTGCGAAACCCTGCCGTTACTGTTGTTTCTTCCCCTGTCGAATCTTGGCATCCGAGAACCATGATTAGTAGGTTATTGATTGTCATTTCTGTAAGACATGACGATTTCTAGGGATACTCCATGAGTTTTTAATGCAGTGGTTTCCCGTTGCCTTCCCAATCATTCGGTGAATTATCTGTTGGTCCACTTATTTCACTCCTACCCACCGGTAAACCGGGTCGAGCATTCCCCTATCCGCCACCTGGGGGGCGCTCTCTAGGAGTTACAGGTTCTCCCGAGAAAACTTTTTAGGGGAGAAAAATTACCGGTCCATGCATCAGTTAAAATTGATAGTGGTACTTGAGTACCATTACGGCGACCTCCACTACGTCTTACTCTTGTTCTGGCACCACAACTACAACCTACTTTGATAGATCTACGAGACGTATATGTTTCTTGTGTTAGTGACGATAAGAGTGGTAATACTGACTCCGAGAGAATCTGAGGTATCCAAGTTATCTGAAGAATTTATGTAGTCAGAATTGTGGTTATCTGATTTTGGCGGTACAAATAAGGGGTCTTCTTCATTGGAAAGGTTTAGATATGATTCGTAAAGAAGCTCTTCAAGTTCTTGTTGAATTAGTGCCGTAACAAATGATACATTTGTTACGTTGTTGAAAATCTTACAAAATTGTTAGTGCTCGTATACATTAAGACCCTATGTAATACCTATATGATATAAAATAAAATTAGCAATAAAGGTTGAGGCCCCACGTAATACCTATATCACATAAAACTACTACCTACTACATTCAAAATATGTCCTCATGAATTTACAAAATAAAGATCGGGTAGCACAAACAGATAATCTAGATACACAATACATATAAAAATATGTATAAAAAGTATATAACACATTAATATTTTATGAATACTTACGTCGTGAACGAGGACGGTAGGCCATCTTTCATGCTTCATTTGTTATACACTGTTTTAACCTAAAATTTTTCACAGTTACTTATACAGGTCCCCAACACTAAGAGTATGGTATTAGTTGATAGGTTTAGAATAAATTACGTAAGATGGCATCACTAGAAATGTTTGATTTTTATGTTGTATATACATATATGACATCCAGGAGGTTAAAGCAGAGCATTCAATAAGTTTTAAATGAATTTTAATACTATATGTATTTGTTGGGCTATATTTTAATGTGATATAGTTTTTTTTATAACCTTTTTGACATATATATATATATATATATATATATATATATAATATATATATATATTTATATATATATATATATAATATATAATATATATATATGAGAGTGGATGTATGTGAGAGGATAAAGTCTTACCCCTCTGTCAACGCACTTATTTTTAAAGATAAAACAAAATTGCTCGGACACATCGATTTTTAAACTTGTTCTAATATCTAAGGGTATCAAAGTTTCGGTATTTTAATGAAACATCATCAGGTGATAGCCACACCCTTGAACCCTTGATGTTCTTAAATATCAAAGGGAGTTATGTGACACTTGTGTTGTTGATTGTCAAATTAATTAATTTTTCATGTTAGCTAATTCAGTATTTTAGATATTTTTAATAAAGTTCGTAATCGACGTGTTTCAAGAAAACGACGATACAATTTACAGAGGGTGATCAAATTATTAGAGCCACCCCAATGGTATGTAATTGAACTATAAAACATATTGTTGTACTTAATTCTATTCTACAGTGATTTAGAACCTAATAAAGTTTACAAACATATGAAAAAAGAAACAAGTAATTACATGCAAACACTTAAAATTATGTCTTAAGCCTAATACTTCTTAGTGTTACTATTTGCAGCAATGACTGCCTGGCACCTTCTTGGCATACTTTCTATGCATTTCTGGCAATTTTGTTGAATTATTCCACTCCTGTGCTATACTGCTATTAAGTGCTCGATCAATTGACACTTTGTGGTTATAATTTCATTAGAAATTTTTTTCTTCGTGAGTTTCAAAAGATGTTCTATTGGATTCAGATCTGGCGAATTGCCAGTGCAGTCGAGCACCTTTATCTGGTTATCAGCAAGGAATTTTGTAATAGTTTTCGCCTTGTGACAAGGCGAACACTGCTGGACCTGGGGAAACATTTTTGTTTACAGTACTCTCAAGTACTGATCCCGCTGCATTGTTTCTTCGACAATTTAGAGACTACCAGTCCCTTGACTGCTTATAATATACCACACCACGATGCTCAGGGGGCGCTTTACGCCCTTACCAAGACAATCCGCTTTGTATATTCCCCAGGTCTTCTCCTTACACATTCAGCTCTATCCATGAGGATCTGCACGGTAGATTCGTCCGAAAAACAAACCTGGAATTATTATTTTAGGATTCCGGACAAATTGATCACGAACTGTAAACTGCATAAAAGAAAAACAATGTTAAGTAATGTTATTTACTTGATTCCAATCATCAATGATCAAATATTTATGATCTTTAGCCCATTGAAGCCTTTTTTTCTGTATGGCTGGTGTGAGTAGTGACGTTCTTTAGTTAGATTTTAGTAACAATTTTCTTCAAGTTTTTTCTTTATACGGTCCAAAGTTGCCTTTAAAACTTCAGAAATTGATGCTATTTTTCTGTTGAAATGATTAAGTTCAATAATAAAGTTTATATTTCCGCTATTTTCCTTGGTGAGGATTTCTGACTATCTTTCCTTCTTGATCAGCTGGAGATTTCCAGGTATATAGTCGTCTTTTAGGTTGTTGAAACAAAGTATTTGCTATAATGCAATTCTCTTCTTGACAGATCTGTATTAGTCTCTGCCCTCTTTCGTTCCTTTCTCCAAGTCCATACTTTCAAAGTAGAGCTTTAAAAGACACATAAAACAACTGTCAGCTTTAGTTATTAATACAATTTATTTTCCAAAACTTTTTAATAAATCTCAAGCTGTTGAGAGTTTTATGAATTTATGTCAAAATCAAAGCATTCTGTATTTAATGAATTATTTCAAAACTATGAGAAGTTTTATTTATTTAAGACCTTCGTGACTAGATAAAATACCAAGTGTTATATGGTTAAACTTGTATTGAAGTAGGGATTCCAATAATAATACAATATACAGAGTGTTGCATTTAAAAAACCTAAGTAACTAATGGAATAAGAAAAATGGTAAATCTAGCAACATTTCAAGTATAAAATTTGAAATCTCCATTTTGAAGAATAGGCATATCCCGATTTTTGTACAATTTGGACCATCCATTTAAGAGATAATTAGGCTTTAATATTGCATTTTGCGATTTTGTTTTATCTTTAAAATAAACGGATTCACAGAGGGCTAAATTAACTAGATTGTACATAAAGTTCTAAAAATCTAAAAATGGTTAGTATTTTAGAAATAACTATATTTATGAGTGTAAACATATTTTATAGTGAATATTTCTTATTGAAGACTGAAGCATGGATGGAAGCTAGAGGAGTGATAATGATATTTAGTATGAAACTCATCTCACTTGCTGAGGATATTGATAAAGGTGCTGTGAAAGATCCATCGTTCTTAAATTATTTTGGTTATATGTTTTGTGGAGCAAATGTTATGTTTGGACCATGGACATCATTTAATGAATATATAGCATTATATAAGCAGACCACAAACAAGGTAAACATTTTTTATTTTTATGTTTAATATCATTAAAGTTCTTATAAGTAACATTTATAAGCAATCCTAACATTTCCTTCTACCTTTCGTTTTCCCTTATTTCTGCTTCCATTTGTTGTTTATTTTCGTTATTTTAATTTCGGAGTTATTTTATTTCATTACTTAACATCTTACATCATTAGTCTTATCTCTTCCTATATATACAGGGTGGCCCATCCTATACGCCTCGATCTCTGTACTAGAAAACTAATTAATATCCAAAGTTTTTTTCTTTATAGAGCTATACAGGACCATTAACACCACAATTTGACAAATAAGAGTGGTATATCAAAGTTATATTTTTTATAGTATATATTAGGTATAGGTTCCCTATACCTAAGTACAGGATATTTTGATTTATTTCGATTTTACAGTAAGGGTGACTGCATCCTTGTCTTAGTCCTTTAGTTACTTTTATTGGCTCTGATAGTCTATTTCCGATTTTTAGGTAAGAATTGTTATTCCTGTATTTTTCTGTGATTATCCCTAAAAGGTATGGACTAATGCCGAGTTGTTATAAAGCTTGCCACAATTTAAGTCTTGGAACTGTATCAACGCCTTTTCTAGGTCGATGAAGGTTACTTCAGCACCAACCGCTATTCTTTTTTCTATTAATTGTTGGAGTATAAACAAGTTATCAGTGCAAGATCTACCAGGCGTAAATCTACTTTGGTCTTCGCTAATTAGATGTCCTACATCATCTTGTATTTTTCCATTTATTATCTTTCCAAACCATCTTCCGAAAGTAGGTAGGACACTTAATTCTCTGTAGCAGTTAGGATCTTTTCGATTACCCTTTTTAAAGATGGACAATAAATATTTAATATAATAACAAATATTTAATATAATAACAATAATAATAACAATACAAATGTTTAATATTGTTTAAAGAGCTCCAAAAGATTAGCTAAAAGAAAGTAATGATCTGGCCCACAGTTATAGCCTCTTTTTACTCTGCAGTCTTGGCACTTATTGGAGTGAAGGTCGTTCCCAAGTGTATTTATGAATATCTTTATGTTGGAATTGGGTATTCATTATTTTTAAACCAAAAAGTTGACAGAACTCAATTAAGCTGTCTCCTGAACCATTCTTAACTATTTCTCCGTGCCGTTCCATCACGTCATCGTCTAATTTGAGAACCTACTCTGGCATTTAGGTCTCCTAACAGTATTATTTCTTGATGACTTTTTATTTTATCTGTAATAACGTACTTATTTTAAATGAAGCACCCTGTATTTTATAGTGGCAGGCGTGTGGAAAATTTATTTAGCTTTCAATCTATATTTAAAATACTTTTTCTCGGCTCAGATTGTCGTATCTGAATCCAGGATATTTTTAACCGTTCTGCTTTTTCTCCTGTAATTGCTTTCTTTCAATTTACAATGTAGTGATGGGAAGATCTGGTTCGTTTCGGTTACCCGGGTCTTCCAGGTCATTCATTAAAATGATCCGTCCATAAAGATCCGTTCATATGAACTACTAATTACTGTTTAGAGTTTAATATTGATATGTTTATGAATCTTTCTGAGAGTATATGAATTAATGATAATGGAGGACCCGTTCATAGAGATTATTTAATTAGAACGACTTTAATTGTATTGTTGTTTACGTGTAGAATTCGATATTGTTACTATAAATTTAAGAATGAAATATAGTTTAAGGCTGAAATTAAGATTTGTATTTCTCAAATCATCTTCAGAAATCATTGAAATATAAAAAAATACTTGAAAAAGTTAAGTGAAATTACAAATTCCATATTGTTATGTTCATGAATGAATGATAATGCAACAATTAAAATGGATTTTATTTCCTACAAATTTATAAACAGAACAGACTACGGAACTGTTGACTCGACAATTCGAATGTATATCAGCGTTTGAACGATCCTTGGCGGTTCGTTGTTCATGCATTAATTTGACCGAGCAACGTGTCACGATCACACAGTTCTTTCGTAAACACTAGACAGCGTCATTTGAACGGTAGGGTCACAGAATGTGATTGTATCAATCTTCGGAAAGATCAGATCTTTGTGAACGGTTCATTCATGACCTTCTCATCACTATAAATGTCGTGCTCCAATTTTTTGGTACTGAAAAATAATTTTTTTTCCATTTTATGAGTACAAAATTTAGGCTCCTTTTTCTTGAGATGTTTATTACGTTTATCCAGTCGTCTGGCACTAATATATTTTCGTGATATTTTTTTTCCCTTGTCAATGACACCAAAATTTTGATAACAAAATTTTAGATTTATTTCCTTTACATTGCTTCTTTGCATTTCATTAAGAAGACCTAAAACGACTTTTATATTCCTATTCTGCCCATCACAACTATCAGAATATAAATTTAGGATGTTCCCCCTTCTTGTGTTGTGTTCCCCCTTCATAACTTTTTGCTTTATTACGAACTTTTTGGACAACTTAGGATTTGACTTCCGTTTTCGAGTGTTGGACGGCTTTTCAGATGTCACATGGTCGTTGTCATTATCCCAAATAAAATGGGGTACAAAAATTAACTTTAATAATTAAATTAAAGCCTATCGTGAATAATCTAATTTCTTCGAAAAATGCATGATAATGTAGAGCCAGAATAACTTATACAACAATATATTATAATACAGTTTTTTAAAGAAATATTATTAAAAAATCGCGAATAATACAAAGTACATACCTGTTGTCCCACTATCACTTTCACTAGGCTTATACTCCTCTTCTTCTTCATGAAAGTCGGAAAAAGAATCAACCTCACTCAACTCTTGGCTCGGCCATCTTGAATTCTGTATAGCGGTTAACGAAAGTGACATTCGTGTTTTGCAATATTTTTAATGGATGGCAACACGGGTTCTAAACTTATTTGAAGTATAGGCATATGTGGCTTTTGTTTAGAAAAAAAAATTGCAGAGTTGTAATTTAAAAATTACAACTATGTTGGATATGCACATCTGGCTCTGAGCCACTCATATATCTTTAATAAATAAATTAAGCACTTTAGCCTACTTTTGAATTTTTATTTCTTGATTTCAGAATATCTGGTGGATATTAGGAATAATCCGAGCGTTGACAATATCAGTATTTTTTCTGATGATCTCGAATTGCTGGTCCACTTATTTCATACCAGATGAGTCCAACAGATGGTTAATAAGTTACAGAGAAGCTATGTCGTTTAGAACAAGCCACTACTTCATAAGTTTTTTATCAGAAGCTTCAATGTTAGCTGCTGGTTTTAAGAGTTCCAAAATTTGGCATGAACCTAAGAAGTGGAGGTACGAAGTAGTTGATCCAATTAAAACAGAATTTCCAACTGCTCTTGCCATTGTTGTTACCAGATGGAATCGACCAATGCATGAGTTTTTAAAAAAATGTAAGTATATTCAACAATGTTTCTAGTAGATCAGTGTGAAGACAACTAAGTCAAAAGTTAAAAAATTTGAAGAGACTCAATTTTTTTAATTAAAGGGTTATTGAAAGAGTAAGATAAATGTCGTCTTTATTAAAGGCTACTTCAATGAAGGACAATATACTACACGTCTAGTGAAATTCATACTGAGAGTGCAGTACGGCTAAGATAGGGCAATGCTTTTCTTATGGAAAATAAACGCACATGGTTGTCGGTCTTCGCCAGCTGTTGATTGCTAACTCACGAACTTTGCACAGAACCAGCTTGGATAAAATGCATCTTCCGGCAGTAAGAGTATTATATTTTATTTTTTAACCATTGAATGACCCATCAGAAATGGTGGGTGCCAATGGGTAACAATATAACTACCTCCGAAAGTTGGGAGCCAATGTGCAACCTTCAAGGTCTAGGTTTTCACACACTTCAATAAAACACAATTTTCTTTGCGGGCCAATTGAGGCGCTCGGGGCTAAAGTATTAAGTCTATAAATTATAGTTCTGAGATAATGAAGATTAAAGTTTAGGTAAGACTAGTTGAACACAAAAGTGTTTTAAAGATTAATTTTTCTTTCTAGCTATAGTACGAACACTAACTTAAATACAGGGTGTTTCAAAAAAGGTAACCCCGTCTCTAGGGTAGGTAAACAACTGAAAAATAATTGGAGTTTGCTTAGTAAAAAAATGTTTGTAACGCCATCCGTTTTCAAGATACAGGGCGTTGAAGAAAAAAAATTTACGCATTTTTTACGATTTTGCCGAAACTACTGGCAACATTGTAATGAAATTTTATACGAATATGTTTTGGAAGCTGATACATCCCATGAATTTGTTTTTATATCTGATTCTCATAGAGGGCGCTAGTTACACGGATCGTACTAAGTATTAGTCAATATAATTTTTTTAAGAGTATAATTATTAATCAAAATTTCAAGTAAACTTAAACATCATTCAATTTTACAAAAGGTACTCTTGGTAAAACTCGATACTGTGTACCGTTTTCGGAATATTTTGATTTGAAAATTATGAAGTAATAATTCATGCTGGTATAAAATAGTAATTAAACAAAACTCACAAGAAGAAAATTAAATACAATTAAAATTCAATTACAGTAAGTGTTCAAAATGCCCTCCGTTTTCGGATATACACACGTCTATTCTTTATTCTAAAGATTCCACTAACCTTCTAAACTCTAAACGGTAGGGGATCAGCTATGATGTCATTAACTTGACGTTGAATTCTTTCTTCCAATTCTTGGCGTGAATTTACCTCTGTAGCATAGACTTTTTAAAAAAGTTTTAAAATTGCACTTTAAATGCTGTAATCAAAAATGGGTTCATCATAACCTGATTCTTCGTCCGTTTTTTTGGGAAGTTTGTGACCTGGTAAATATTTTCTGTCTGAAGATTTTTAAAGTGGGTGTGGGTATTTAAGGGTAAAAATGGTAAAAGACTAAGCATGTTCTTTTACTTTGCCTCAGTGACCACTCTCTCAGTTGTGTATAACGGGTCTTGCTTTTCAATAAATTGAGAAATTTTCGTAGACATGTTTACTTTCAAAAAGTCGAAATCTTTGTTTAAAGTATTTTTAAACTGCAGTATGCAGGGTCCCTCTCGCTCAAACTTCATCCATCTCATCTCTAACCACTTTATAGGATCATCATCCTCCGTTTTTTTTTCTGTTGACTATTATGTTTTCAAGGTTTTTTCGTAGATAAAATTTCTGCCTTCAGAAAGATCTTTGCAGACTTGGCTACATGCATCCAATCTTCAGGTGTAAATATCTGAATACACTTTCGGGATGCTGATTCTATCACTCCAAAATCTTGGCCATTAGGTAAAAACGAATGAACAGAAACCAAAAATTTATGATCGATTGTTTTAATGCTTAACTGAGGATCAAGGAGCAAGTTCCTTAAGGTAGAAGCAACTTTAATATTTCTGTTTTGACCAGTGCAAGAGTCAGAGTAGAGGATAACATGTTTATGGTTTTTAGCCTCTTGTCTAATGTGTTTAGCCAGCATAGATGCTACTTCTTGAGATCCCCACCCTCCTTCTGTTTCGTCCCAGAAATGCATGTACCCATTATTATTATTATCCCAGATTTAGCCATACGGCTCACACTCCCTCTAAGGGGAAAATTCACTCATCCCAGATACCTACGGTATCAAAAGGATTGAGCTCTGGTGGGACTCTTTCCGTGTTATCGAGCCCTAGGTGACTTGGTATGTTGGAGTATCTCCCAAGAATTTTCTTACACATCCTGGACGTCGCGAGGAGTACAGCTTTCTGCATGGCCTTATAAAGATGTTCATTTAGACCCAGCTGTTTTATGTTCGCTATGAGGTTTTTAGGAATAACACCAGTAGTAGATAAAACAATAGGTAGTGTCTGGGTACTTTCCATTCTCCATTGTCTCCTGATTTGTATTTCTAGATCTCTGTACTTGGCGATCTTTTCGTTGTATTTAACACCTAAATTATTGGTGTTGGGTATCGCCACATCAATAAGTGTTGTTTGTCTAGTAAGTTTATTAACTAGTATGAGATCCGGTCTATTATGGGCCACTGGTTGGTCTGTAAGCACAGTGCGGTCCCAGTATAGCTTGTAGTTGTCATTTTCGAGCATTCTATCAGGGGCGTATTGATAATAAGGAAGATGGTCGGTGTGGAGAAGTCCCAGTTTATCAGCTAGTTCTTGGTGGATAATCTTTCCTACTGAGTCATGGCGTTCTTTATAATCAGCACCGACAAATGCCTGGCAGCCACCGGTAAGATGTTGGATGGTTTCTTGGGCTTGGCATCCATATCGGCATCTGTCATTTTGGACTTGAGGATCTTTAACAATATATTTCAGGTAATTTTTAGTTGGAATAACCTGATCCTGAATGGCAAGTAGGAAACCCTCAGTCTCGGGAAACATCTTTCCTGATGTCAACCAATAGTTCGACGCTGTATTGTCGACATATTCTTGGTTGATCTCATTGAGATGTCGCCCGTGCAGAGGTTTACTCATCCAGGTGCGCATTTTTTCTTGCTGAGTCAGGTGGTTTATGCGCATTTCTTGTTCCCTCAGTTTAAGCGGCGTCGTATTATCTACTGCGCAAATTGCTCGATGTAAAGTAGATGTCTCAGCCTGTACCTGAAAATAAGATCTTAAATTAGCAATTTGTTTATCTAATTGCTCACCTATGTCCATAAGTCCTCTTCCCCTTGATACCGCGGTAATGTTGTTCTCTCTACTGCACTACGTGGATGATGTTTTTGCGCCTTTGTGAGAAGTGTTCTTACTTTCCGCTGAAGACCCTCTATATCCGTTTTTGACCACTTTATAATACCAAATGAGTAGCTCAGCGCGGAACAGGCGTAAGTATTTAATGCCTTAAACAAATTTTTACTATTAAGATATGACCGATTTAATTGTCTTACTCTTCGCACGAACTCCGAAGTTAGTTCTGTTTTCATTTGTTTATGGTCAATTTTCCGCGCTTGTTTTACTCCGAGATATTTGTACATATCATTTTCACCCATTGCCTCGATGTTTTGGCCATCTTGCATATCGAAACCTCCGGGCTGAACCTTTCCTCTGACTATATTTAGTATACGGCACTTGTCTAGTCCAAAATGCATACTGATATCATTTGAGAAATTTTCTACAGTTTTTAGCATCTCATCTAAGTGGTTTCGAGTGGAAGCCATTAATTTTAAATCATCCATATACAACAGATGATTAAGCTTCGCTACAACGGTGTTGTTATTTTTGATGCTAAATCCTGAGTCAGTAGAGTTCAGCAGCTGAGATAGTGGGTTCATCGCTAGGCAGAACCAAAGTGGACTCAGGAGTCCCCCTGGAAAAGGCCCCGGTTAATAGGGATATCTTCAGTTTCGATATTAATTTCACCAGGTATTTGAAGGTGAATTTTAGTCTTCCACTCTGCCATTATATGTTTCAAAAAGGTCACGAGATTATCATCGACTTTATATATTTTCAATATATCTATAAGCCATTCATGCGGCACTGAATCAAAAGCCTTCTTGTAGTCAATGAAGGCAGTAAAAAGGTTTCTTTTTTTGGTGTATGCCTGGTTAGAAATGACTGAGTCGATAATAAGTTGTTCTTTGCATCCCATGGAGCCCTTAGCGCATCCTTTCTGTTGGGGCTCTATGATATTGTTCAGAGCACAGTGTTGGTAGATACGCCGGGCCACACAGGATGTGACCAATTTGTACAAAGTTGGAAGACAAGTAATTGGGCGGTACTTGGCTGGATCTTGGGTGTTATTTTGATCCTTCGGTATTAGATAAGTGGTTCCCTGAGTAAGGAATGATGGTATTATATTATTATTATTATTATTATAGATTTAGCCATACGGCTCACACTCCCTCTAAGGGGAAAATTCACTCATCCCAGATACCTACGGTATCAAAAGGATTGAGCTCTGGTGGGACTCTTTCCATGTTATCGAGCCCTAGGTGACTTGGTATATTGGAGTATCTCCCAGAAATTTTCGTACACATCTGGACGTCGCGAGGAGTACAGCTTTCTGCATGGCCTTATAAAGATGTTCATTTAGACCCAGCTGTTTTATGTTCGCTAGGAGGTTTTTGGGAATAACACCAGTAGTAGATAGAACAATAGGTAGTGTCTGGGTACTTTCCATTCTCCATTGTCTCCTGATTTGTATTTCTAGATCTCTGTACTTGGCGATCTTTTCGTTGTATTTAACAACTAAATTATTGGTGTTGGGTATCGCCACATCAATAAGTGTTGTTTGTCTAGTAAGTTTATTAACTAGTATGAGATCCGGTCTATTATGGGCCACTGGTTGGTCTGTAAGCACAGTGCGGTCCCAGTATAGCTTGTAGTTGTCATTTTCAAGCATTCTATCAGGAGCGTATTGATAATAAGGAAGATGGTCGGTATGGAGAAGTCCCAGTTTGTCAGCTAGTTCTTGGTGAATAATCTTTCCTACTGAGTCATGGCGTTCTTTATAATCAGTACCGACAAATGCCTGGCAGCCACCGGTAAGATGTTGGATGGTTTCTTGGGCTTGGCATCCATATCGGCATTTGTCATTTTGGACTTGAGGATCTTTAACAATATACTTCAGGTAATTTTTAGTTGGAATAACCTGATCCTGAATGGCAAGTAGGAAACCCTCAGTCTCGGGGAACATCTTTCCTGATGTCAACCAATAGTTCGACGCTGTATTGTCGACATATTCTTGGTTGATCTCATTGAGATGTCGCCCATGCAGAGGTTTACTCATCCAGGTGCGCATTTTTTCTTGCTGAGTCAGGTGGTTTATGCGCATTTCTTGTTCCTCAGTTTAAGCGGCGTCGTATCATCTACTGCGCAAATTGCTCGATGTAAAGTAGATGTCTCAGCCTGTACCTGAAAATAAAGTCTTAGATTAGCAATTTGTTTATCTAATTGCTCACCTATATCCATAAGTCCTCTTCCCCCTTGATACCGCGGTAATGTTGTTCTCTCTACTGCACTACGTGGATGATGTTTTTGCGCCTTTGTGAGAAGTGTTCTTACTTTCCGCTGAAGACCCTCTATATCCGTTTTTGACCACTTTATAATACCAAATGAGTAGCTCAGTGCAGAACAGGCGTACGTATTTAATGCCTTAAACAAATTTTTACTATTAAGATATGACCGATTTAGTTGTCTTACTCTTCGCACGAACTCCGAAGTTAGTTCCGTTTTCATTTGTTTATGGTCAATTTTACGTGCCTGTTTTACTCCGAGATATTTGTACATATCATTTTCACCCATTGCCTCGATGTTTTGGCCATCTTGCATATCGAAACCTCCAGGCTGAACCTTTCCTCTGACTATATTTAGTATACGGCACTTGTCTAGTCCAAAATGCATACTGATGTCATTTGAGAAATTTTCTACAGTTTTTTAGCATCTCATCTAGGTGATTTCGGGTGGAAGCCAATAATTTTAAATCATCCATATACAACAGATGATTAAGTTTCGCTACAACGGTGTTGTTATTTTTGATGCTAAATCCTGAGTCAGTAGAGTTCAGCAGCTGAGATAGTGGGTTCATCGCTAGGCAGAACCAAAGTGGACTCAACGAGTCCCCTTGGAAAAGGCCCCGGTTAATAGGGATATCTTCAGTTTCGATATTAATTTCACCAGGTATTTGAAGGTGAATTTTAGTCTTCCACTCTGCCATTATATGCTTCAAAAAGGTCACGAGATTATCATCGACTTTATATATTTTCAATATATCTATAAGCCATTCATGCGGCACTGAATCAAAAGCCTTCTTGTAGTCAATGAAGGCAGTAAAAAGGTTTCTTTTTTTGGTGTATGCCTGGTTAGAAATGACTGAGTCGATAATAAGTTGTTCTTTGCATCCCATGGAGCCCTTAGCGCATCCTTTCTGTTGGGGCTCTATGATATTGTTCAGAGCACAGTGTTGGTAGATACGCCGGGCCACACAGGATGTGACCAATTTGTACAAAGTTGGAAGACAAGTAATTGGGCGGTACTTGGCTGGATCTTGGGTGTTATTTTGATCCTTCGGTATTAGATAGGTGGTTCCCTGAGTAAGGAATGATGGTATTTCCTGTGAATTAGAAATAATATTATTAATAAATACTGTTAAAAGCTCATGAACACTCCAAAACTTCTTTAGCCAGAAGTTTTGAACTCCGTCCGGTCCAGGAGATTTCCAGTTATGAAGCTCTTTGATAATGTTCGAGACTTCTTCAGTGGTGAAAGGTTCATAAGGAATATTCCTGTAGTGTTGACATTTGTTCGTGGTGTCTTCAATCCATCCAGCTTGTTGTTATGGGTAGCTGGCGTCGAAAGTTGATTTCCCCAAAACTCATGAATTTCTTCATGGCTTGGGTAGGATTTATTTACATTTTCTACAGTGGAATTTAGTTTCTATAGAAAGCCTTCTCTGAATTCTCAAAAAGTATATTGTCGCATTTCCGGTTGTTACTAACTTATTATTATTATTATTATTATTAAAAGAATGGATTCCAAAATTGTAAACGTACATATTTCTTTATAGTATGCTAGGGAAGTAGTCAATTTGGGACACCTCGATCACGTGCAGCTGATGTTGCTTCAGGCAACAGAGCGAAAGTTTATTCCGTTTAACAAAAAAAGCGCGAAGCCATTCCCACCCAGCCAACTTGGGTTTTTTGTTGAAATGATGTTTGATGTGTTGTTTTTCTCTGCCATCTGATATGCTAAGCTACGGATGGAACGAGTTGTACAACCGAACATGCGGATTTAGTTCTTCTTTTAAATGTTGATTTTGGAACTCCATATTTTTTGGATGCTTTTAGAAATCCACAAGTTCCTTTTTCTAATGCTTCCAGAGCGCTGGCCATAGATTTTTCAGACCATTTTTGACGCTCAGTCTTTCGTTGGTAATTTCTAGGCATCTGAAACAAAAACAGTTTGTTCTAAGTTTATTCTTATATTACCCTAAACATGCTTGAATATTTCTTGCTTTTAAAAGTCTTTTATTTTTTTAAAAGTTATGATTTTGACAGAATTTTTACATAAGGGGTAAAACGGGATATCCCATTTTACCTCACCCGGTTATTTCCCGTTTTACCCCACATGCTGTTTAAAAAAACTTACCTTGTATGCTCAATATGAGTTGGTTCACTCAAAAAAACGTATTCGCATTATGCGCAGGGCACTACACATCATCTGAGTTCAAAAATTATTTCAAAAACTTGTTTTAAAACGAAAGTTACAGCTTAAAACGTGGGACCCGAAAATTACATCAGGTACCTGTCAAATACATATTTTGGTCCGAGCACGAGGTCGGGTGTTTGAACTACTGCGCGTTCGAAGTACAAGCCAAGGCGCATTAGACGAATGTTTTAAGTATTTTTCACCGCGGCTGACGTCATTGGTAGGCCGCTAGGGGCACCATTTTACCTCACCTTCCCCTATGTCAAATTAAAGTTGTTCTATTAAAGTACGGCGTAAAATATCTGTACAATAATTCTGTTATTATTTTCGTTATTAACAATAGTTTTTCTTTTCAGATGTTTACAGGTCTTGGCTGCCTCACGGTAAATTCTTTGCAATATTGGCAACATTTATAGTATCATCTTTACTACATGGATTTGAGCTGAAAGTATCTGTGGTGTTAATATCTATAGGAATATTTTCCTATCTTCAGTTTACTGTTAGGGTCAATTTGCAAAAGCATTCAATTCTTGCATTAACGTGTATCCCTGTAAAGAACCATGCCGTCACCGTTTTAAAAGAAACAGTATCTTTTCGTGGATGTGCCGATTACTGTTTTCTTTTACCACTGTTGTGCATTTAGTTTTCTTAGGGATGCTAATGGATCCCAATACCGATGAGATTGGAATTTTTCAAAAATGGAATAATTTATATTTTATTAGTTTTTGGATTATGCTTGTAAATATCCTTCTTATAATGTAGTTGGTAATTGTAAATAATAAAACTCATGTATTTTTATACTATTTTAATAAAAGTTATTTTTATTAATATACAATTTTATTTTATTCAAATTAAAAAATATATAAACCATGACCTGAGTAAAAATTGAAAGAAAATGCAAGAAAGTATAAGACAGAGCATATGAAGAAAGGTAAAATGCAAAAACAGTTAAAATATGATTTTCCAAACTAAAAATTAAAGGAAAAGTTTTTTCTTCTGTCCGCACACTAGAAAAACTAGAACTAATACAAGAGAAAGGACAGCGCTGAGAAACAGACCGGGAAGAAAAAGGACGTGAATACAGATAACTCGAGAAATAGAAATTGGGAAAACTGAAATTCGAAACATACCAAATAAAAGTAAAAATAGGATCTTGGAATATGAAACTATGCTAATAGTGTGGAAAATACAGGAATTAGCTTAAAAGATGAGAAAATATGAACTAGTTATCTTAGAATTTCAGGAAATAAGACTTCACACACTACTAAACTGGAGAAAATAAACAGGGAAAAATGGAACTGCATTTATGATCGATAAAAAACTAAGAAACAGGGTCATGGATTTCAGAGCAGTTAGTGGAAGAATCTCATACATCAAAATGTAGAACACACAAGCCAATATGTCAATAATAAAAGTCTACTCTCCAACAGAAGATGCAAGTCATGAAGACAAATTAGACTTCTACGAGCAACTAAAAGAGGCTTTTAAAAACGTACAAAGAAACGACATTCTGATACTTACTTTACTTTCCGTGTCCGAAACACCAACAGCTTTTAAATTTTGTGCTTCCAATGTTTGGCCACATAGATGGCCCTGTCATTCGCTAAAAATAGGTCTTCTTGTGTGCAGGTCTCTCTCATCTCTGTGCATGATAGTAGATGGTGACTATTCTGAACCGCGCCACAGTCGCAAGTATCCTCCTCCTGGTATCCCCATTTCTTCAGGTTACTAGCACAATGTTAAACGCCACTTCTTAGTCTGTTTAGCGCTTTCCATGTGGGATACGGCAAATTACGTCCAGCGGCTATTTCCTCTGAGAGAGCAAAAAGTGTTGTAGCTGACGTTTGCCATAGGTGTATTCGGCGCAACTTTGCCGCTTCGAGAAGGGATCGTGATTTTTTCAGAAAGCTTTTCCGAGATCTTAATCTATTTGGCTGAACTTGGTGGTCATACAAGGAGTGTGTTCGATTCGTCTCCTGCTTCTTTCGTTTTATCTCTGAGGTTACCTGTCTTCGGATAGCAGGTGGAGCGATTCCAACCATAGGGTAGACCTCTTCGATAGGTGTCAGGCAACCAGATATTATACGAACCGTTTCATTTAACGCAACATCGACGTTTTTAGCGTGAGCGGAGTTTTCCCACACCGGTGCTCCAAACTCGGCGGAAAAAAAGATAATGCTAAGGCAGAAGTTGGAGAGTGTGTGGTTGTGCTCCCCATTTTATGTTTGTTAGTTTGCGGATGATATTATTTCTGGCGCTTACTTTTTTCTGGAATATCTTGACAGTGACATCGATAAGAAATAGTTCTATCCAGACGTACGCCGAGGAATTTTGGTTTCTAATTGTTTTCCATCATGTAACCACGCCATTTCACCTCAAGTGTCCTTCGGGCATGCTTGTTTCTAAGGTGGAAAGCACACACACCTGAGTTTTTGTAGGATTGAGTTTCAGATGGTTTTCGTCATAGTATAGTGCTGAGACTTCTAGGGCATCTGTCAGTTTTACTTCGACTTAATTGAAGGAACTTCCCTGAGCTGCCATAGCTGTATCATCCACGTAAATAAACTGTCTTGTTTGTTGGTTTTTGGGTTGGTCGTTAGTGTAAATGTTGTATAGCAATGGCGCGAGGACACTTCCCTGTGGGAGTCCATTTTTTTGATCCCTCCACCGACTGTTCTTGGACTGGAGCATTACGTAGAAGCGTCTATTCTGGTGAAGACATTTCATTAACCTTGTTAGTCGGAAATCCTTTGTAATTTCGTAGAGTTTTACCAGCAGCCGTTGATGGTTAACTGTGTCATAGGCGACAGTCAGTTCTGTGAACGCTACTCCTGTTATTTCTTTCCGTTCAAACCCATCTTCAATATGTTGGGTGAGATTAAGAGTTTGACTGCAGCAGCATTTTTCGGATCTAAACCCTGCTTGTTCAGGAATAATTTTAGTGTCCACAGATTCAGCGATCCAGTTCATTATAATTCTTTCGAACGCCTTGAAAAGGTGACACAAAAGAGAGACAACAATATACATGGTATATTGTTTGTCTCTTAGAAAATAAAAATCAAACAATTAACTGATAATTTAATACAATAAATAAAAAAATTTATACATAAATATATATACTTAAATGAACTATGAATTAATACAAAAAATTAACTTAAAAAACTAATAATTTAGTATAGTTTATGTATTTTGAAAGAAATATAATTTTATATTTTTCACATTGGAACAATACCAAATTATAAAGAGAGTATGGTTATCAATTCGTTGAGCATAACAGAACCAAATACAATATTTTCACAATTAACTATTACATTTGTAGATTCTTCACTGCATTCAATAGATACAAGAACTAAAGATGAAGAGGTCATCGTTTGTCCTCCAAACCTACAAGATAACGTGCGATTACAATAATTCTTATAGTCTTGTTTTCGAAATAAAAATACTTTACCTAAAGTATTTTGGATCAGAACGATCGCAAGGCCCTAAATTTGTACATTCCTTTATTTTTTCTTCAATGTCTGGAACACAATTGGGTATGGCTTTGGAATGTTCCGTCATACCACGTAATTTGGTTTGATTTTGCAGGAACAAAGCGGTACTCATCGTGGTAGGTCTTAACAACTCACCAATATTTGGTTTAAGAGATACATTAAATTTACCTTAAAGAAAGATTACAATGAATGACTGTTATTTGAATTAGGAGAATGTGTGTGTCATGGACGTATAAATAAAGATGGACCGGTCTGTTTACATCTATACTTGAAGTCATGAGATATTCACAGTCATAGGCACAAATCCCTAATTTGACGTTGTCATATTATTTTTTTTTCCGAGTCAATCTTCGAAATAATTTTCGATTTTTAGTGTAATTTATTTTTAATCTATAAGTAAAAATGTATTATCTAGTTAGTATAAACTATTTTTAGATATACTCATTTCGCAACCAAGGAATTAAAAGAAAAAAATTAATTTTTTAATTTATTAAAAGAAAATATATTCTGATAATCTTAACTTTTGTAAAACTTGGCATCATTGGTAATATCAACCAATCCTATCGATTTGACGCAAAGGAATATGGCGTTGTATTGTTTACCTTTGAGTTGATAATTTCCTTGTTTGTGACATTTTAGTGAATTTGTTAATATATTTTAAATTAGAAGTGAAGAATAGTTGATAGTTAAGTGTAATAATGGTGCGTAACTGTGTTGTATGCAGGAAAACTTCATATTTACATCCAGAACTGTCATTTCATTCGTAAGTATTAAAAAGCATTGTAATTATGTCCAGAGGCGTAGTACAGGGATGTGATAATACTTAATGCTTGACATGAATTGAAGTTTAATTTTGTAGTATTATAAATACATTTATTTATTTTTTCTAATCTACACTATAATTGCTATAAATATATTAATTTCAATGAAATATATACATATCTATAGGTTATGTTCATTGTACGAAAATTAAATTTCACCAAATATAATGCATAGGTACTCGTAGCATATTCCATAATATTGATAGCATGTCTTTTTTTTTAATAATTCAATGTTTTAGTTCTACAAACGATATGGAAAATAAAGCAACAGCTTCCAGTAGTATTGATAAGGATGATTTTTTATGGACCTTCAAAAGGGTGGGTTTGTATCGAATTTGTTTATTAAATTTACAAATAAAATCTAAATGTGGATTTTGATTACTTATTTCATTTTAATATTAAAATATTTTAGAAGTTTTATTGATACTGAAGAATGTAATATGGAGACAGACTTGGGCTTTAATGTAAAATCTAATTCACCTAAACTATTATAAAGGAGGTGAGTTTTGGCTATATTTTGTATGAGATTATTTCAATCTTAAACAAATTTTAATACTCTTCTTTAATGTACATAAATTGAATATTCTAGATGTTTAAATGACAATGAAGACAACAAGGAAAATATAGATACAGAAAACGCATCTTCGAGCACCATTACAGCATCAGAAACTGAAACTGTAGAGTTGTTACTTGGTGATAATACTTTTTCATATGTTCCACGTAATATTTATAAAAAGTGAGTTTTTAGTTTAATTTATAAAAACAAGGATTGTGATTATCTAATTAAGAGTATGTTTTAGAAATAAAACCGTTGAAGACATGTCTAGCAGCGATGAATTTTTCTTTCTGCTGATGATACCAGTATTACCTAGAGGAACTCTATATTGCAACTCTTCATGCAATTATAACTTCTGATCAACTTAAAATAAATACCTGGTCCGACTCTGATTTACTATCTTTTAACGTGAATAAGACAGTAGCATTATCCTATAAAGGAGCTCTTCAACCCTTGCTTCTTAATAATAGCCGGATCAGTATCGTTGATTCTGTAAAATTTCATGGTATTTTTTACAGACAACAACCTTAAATGGTTCCTTTATATCAATTTGTTAAGTAATAAACTAGTCTCAGCCTGCTATGCAATAAGATCTGTTTTAGAGGAAATCAATTTAGCATCTTCCAATAACATATTTTTCTTTGTTCGAGTCTCATCTTCGATATGGCCTTCCTTTTTGCGGTTCTAGTACAGCTGCCCAATCTAATGTTATTTTTAAATTACAAAAAAGAGCAATACGGTATCTTCTTGGACTCAGAAGAATAGCACATTGTAGAAGCTACTTCAAATATCACGGGATTTTTACTCTTCCCTCTTCGTATATTCTAGAAACTATTTTCTTAATTGGTAAATACCTACATGTTTTTCTAACAAGACCCAATCATGACTACTCCACCAGAAATTCAACCTTTGATGTGTAATTATCGATCCCGTTCACTGACTTAGTAAAGAAATCTATATTATATTCTGCAAAAAAATTATACAATTATCCCCCTCTGCAACTTACTAATTCTATCCTTAAGTTCCGTAAAATGACAAAAACCTATCTATCTCAAAGACCATATTATTCAGTGGAAGAGTATTCTGGAAGATTGGTAACTAAGGATGAGTTATTCATCTGACCGCGGAAATCTATCCGAACATATATATATATATATATATATATATATATATATATATATATATATATATATATATATATATATATATATATATATATTGATTTGAGATTTGAAATTTCCGCGGGAGCTATATGTGATTTCAGATGTTTTCCGGGTTTGACTCCGCGTTAAATAGTTTTGGTTTTTAGAAAAACCATTGTTTTGACGACGTTTCGGCAAGGTCACACTTGCCATTGTCAAGTCAGATTAGTTCTGCTTTGTCTTGATGTTTCAGGAGAACTGAACGAAGCAGAACTAATCTGACTTGACAATGGCAAGTGTGACCTTGCCGAAAACGTCGTCAAAACAATGGTTTTTCTAAAAACCAAAACTATTTAACGCAGAGTCAAACCCAGAAACAATCTGAATGAACATATATATATATATATATATATATATATATATATATATATATATATATATATATATATATATATATATATATATATATATTTGTGTATCACATGCAGCAACTAAAACTTATTCGTAAGGTTTTATTATGCAACAATTAGATTTTGCAATGAATTGTATATTTTACTATCTTTTATTTTGTGATATTGACGATTTTTGTAATTTTAGTAAATTTTAATTGTTATTGTTGTTTTTTTTTACTTTTTGTAAGCATTGTATAATTTTCAGTGACAATAAAGCATATTTCTATTTTAGAACCCTACCCGTTCCATAAGGTTTAATGTGTTTTATATATTGTTGTATATGTGGTTTGTTGTTTATGTTTTGTTAAACAATGGTTTATGGTTTTATTACGTTTATTAATATTTTCTTAAATACATATTCCTGAATTTTTATCTTTCTTCTGTCTACTGCTATGTCTAACGTGACATACTAATGTTGCCAACTAACAATTAAGCTGGAGTTATACACCATAATTCACTATATTTTTTCAACTTATCACTCACTGGATAAGAGCAGAACATACTCAATACCCTGAACAGGTTAATGTTTGGGGAAGAATTTTTTAAACTTTTTATTGCTTGTGTGATATTTTAGTTTAAATAAAATATTATATAAAGTACTTTACGATTTTATTTACTCCATCTTTATTCTTTTGTGTAAACTAATTTTTATAAATATATTTCTATAACACTGAAAATTAAAATTATTCACCGTTTGTTATTTCTCACTTATTCGAAATATTTCATATGTTTACGATACTAAAAATAAAAGCAAGCAAAAGTCAAATCAATAGTCATTATTTATTCAAGTGAAAAAACTGTTTCAAATATTGGAAGGTACGCCGCTGGCTTAAAAGGAAATGTCACAGTCTATCACCTCGTCTCTTTCCCCGCGCCTATAAACTTTTCGACTTCAAATTTAGGTGAACAGAGTGGAGGGCATGCCTAGTCCATCTTTATTTATACGTCCATGGTGTGTGTAGAGTCTGTATTTTTTATGCGGAAGCTCTAATCATAATCCTGCTCTAATTTTATATTATATATAAAATATTTTCTATATATCAAATTTTACAAAGATTTTTATTTCTCTTATAACATATTTACCTATCCTATTTTGAATTATTTTTAAAAAAATTTTTTTATCTGATATAAATGTATCTAAATGTAAATGATCTAATGATCGACGTTCAGGGGTCAATCAGAGCATTTAGACGAGACAGGTGGACTTCGGATAGACTTAGGGCTTTGCACGAAGGGAAAAAACATAGGTTATAAGCTTAAATACATAAAATAGCTTATTACAAAATTTGATAAATGTTATAATCTTCTGATTTTAATAATTGAGTTAGGTCATGAGGTTTGGTGATTTTAGGTATTTTGGTTATTTCTTCATTTAATACTTTTACTTCATTAATTATTTTAGGACAACCTAATATCATGTGCTCCGCTGTACCTTCTTCTCAGAAGGTACAGCGGAACCTACTTTATTTTATTTTATATTATATATATTATATATATATATATATATATATATATATATATATATATATATATAGTGAGGATTTAAAGCATGATTGAACCTTAATCTGCACAGTACAGAGAAAAAAGGCGGACAAGGAAGGAGCCTCCATGAATTCAATCCAACACTGACAGTAGCGAGCATAAATATCGAGGGCATCACTACAGCCAAACAAGACATCTTATCAGAATTCTGCAAGAACACGAAATGCAGCGAGACCTAACTGCAGCGAGACCGGAAAGTTTCCGGTATGAAACTGATTGAGGAGATACCACACAATAAGCATGGGAGCGCGGTATTTGTGAGAGCTCAAACCATAGTCTCATCTGTGGGAACAACAAATGTACACGTTATAGAGATAATAACCACTGAGATCGGAAAATGTACCATAACCTCGGTATACAAGCCCCCAAACCAGCCGTTTATATTTTTACCCCAACTAACTTCCAATCATAACCCAATCAGCTTGTACTGGGAGACTTTAACAGTCACAGTTTACTCAAATGGAGACGCAATAGAAGCATGGGCCGAAACGAGTGGCCTCACGTTAATCCATGATCCTAAACTTCCACCATCTTTTCAGAGCAAAGTTTGGAAAAGAGGATATAACCCGGTTATATGTTTTTTAAGTAATAACCTCGAAGACCAATGTACCAAAGAAGTATATGGCCCCATACCAAAAACTCAGCATAGACCAATTGGTATAAATATCTTTCCAATTGTCAGACCACAAGCTATTCCATTCAGAAGGAGATTTAACTTCAAAAAGGCAAAACTGGCAAAAGTATGCAGACATGCTAGATTCTGAGCTGCTACGTCTTGAACCAAAGGTAGAAAACTTCGAAAAATTTGTAGAGCTACTCAAAAATGTGTCTAAAAAAGCTATCCCCAGAGGATGTAGACAACAATATGTTCCCGGGATGTCCAGCGAGTCCAAAGAACTAATGAGAACATACGAAACCCTCTATTCTACTGACCCTTTTAGCCAAGAAACGGTCGACTGCGGAGCAGTACTACTCCAACAGCTAAGTCAAGCCAGACAGGAAACGTGGATTGAGATCCTGGAAAAATGGACATGACACATAATAGTAAAATAGCTTGGAACCTTATAAAAAAACCGGCAGCTACGGGTCCCCAAGCTAACTGCAGCCCAGAAGCAAAGGCGATTAGAATTTGTTCACGAACATCTGAATCGGGTCGACTATCAATGGAGTCAGGTATTCTCGATCGATGAAAGTAGGATCTGCCTATATGACAACGACAAGAGGCGTCGAGTATATGGAAGGTCAGGAGAGCGATTTGCTCAATTTTATTTACGAGAAATTGTGTTATGAAGGCGATACGCTGTTAGAGGACAGAATTAGCAATACTCAATTTGGGTTTAGGAGTGGCTTGGGTACAAGAGAAGCTTTGTTTAGTATACAGGTGCTAGTACAGAGATGCAGAGATATAAATCAAAATGTGTATATTTGTGCAATCGATTTTGAAAAAGCTTTTGACAAAGTCCGACATAACAAAATCTAGAAATATTGGAAACAGCTGGATTGGACGATAAAGATCTACGAATAATTACAAATCTATACTGGCATCAAGTGGCAAGAATAAAGGTTGAACAAGAACTGTCGGATGAAATAAATATAAAAAGAGGAGTGAGACAAGGCTGTATATTGTCGCCTTTACTTTTTAACTTATATTCGGAGGAAATATTTAAGGAAGCCTTAATGGAGACAACCGAAGGTATTATTGTGAATGGAGTTAACCGTCAACAATATTAGATATGCCGACGATACCTTAGTCCTTGCCAATTGCGGAGAAGACCTTCAAAATCTAATGAACAAAATATAAACAGACTTGTGATCAGTATGGACTAAAACTCAACGTTAAGAAAAACTAAATATATGATAGTTAGCAAACAAAATTATATACATGATGACGGTATAAAAGTCGGAGATGCCACACTGGACAGAGTAGAGAAACTCGTGTATCTCGGCAAGTAATATCAATGAGAGCTGGGATCCAACCGCAGAAATTAAAAGCCGAATAGAACAAGCCCGAGCTGCCTTTGTAAAAATGAGAAACGTACTTTGCAGTCATGATCTTAGCATTGACCTTAGAGTTCGTATGATATCTTGCTACATCTTTCCTGTCCTGCTGTATGGAGTAGAAGCGTGGACCCTAACTGAGGCTATGCTTAAACGCTTGACAGCCTTTGAGATGTGGGTATACAGACGACTACTGAAAATAAGCTGGGTCGACAGAGTTAGAAATGAGGAGGTCCTTAGACGGCTGAACCAAACAACACAACTGGTCAATATAATAAAGAAACGCAAGCTGGAATACTTCGGTCATATTATGAGACACCCTGAAAAATATGATCTTTTACATCTGATCATTCAGGGAAAGATCCAAGGTAATCGTGGTCCTGGTAGAAGAAGAACATCATGGCTGAAAAATCTAAGGCAATGGTATGGAAAATCAACTACTTCGTTATTTAGAGCTGCTGTCAATAAAAGTCACGATAGCGAATATGGTAGCCAACATGATATCCAACGATCGATAACGGTCATGGAACTAGAAAGAAGAAGAAGAAGAAGAAGAAGGCGATTCTTGTATGTTTTGGACAGGCAGTTCTATGGATAGGAAAACCGAGTTGGTTTTCGTGCCTGGTGGAGGACGTAGAGGATGTTTAACGGCGGATCGCAACATCAGAGACGTTTTGGACGAACGTGTGGTTTCATACGCA
Source organism: Diabrotica balteata (assembly GCA_918026665.1). Lineage (NCBI taxonomy): Eukaryota > Metazoa > Arthropoda > Insecta > Coleoptera > Chrysomelidae > Diabrotica > Diabrotica balteata. The sequence continues at coordinate 76,214,219 of OU898285.1, forward strand.
GGATTTATTGGTGATGCCTTTATTTTAATGCACGGTATTACACCATGCCATAACGCACGAGTCACCACCACCTATCTATTTGAGATCGGTATAACTACAATAAATTGGCCTGCGTTAGGTCCGGATATAAACCCAATAGAGTACCTCAAAACTTTATTAAAAAAATCATCCGATCCATGCAAAATCGATTGAAAAGTGTAATTAGGAGTAGAAGTGGTAATATCAAATACTGAATAATTAAGAAATTCTTTTGTAATTGATGATTCATCTGTTTATAACGTCTTTCTTGCGTTAGTTCCCATGATGAATATTTAGGAGATTCTGTATTACATATTGTTTTTAAAATGCGTCTTTCAAATAATGCAATAGCAGTTTTTGAAAGTGCACATTATATTTTTTTATTTTCATATTTCCTACATTGAAACAGAAGGTGTAATCTCAAATATCGCTTTTGAATCAATTATTTTGCACTCAAGTGTAGTTTTTTAATTACGAGATGATAATACCGATTTCGTTAGTTAGATTATAAGTATCGCAGAACCGAAACCAACCAATTAGAAGAATTGACTTTGTAATACATATTGTGATATACAAAATAAACGGAAGGTATAAGAAATGTTTCAGGAAAACTTAGCGAAAGCTGTACGAAAATCATACTCACCTAAGGAAGACACAATTTCAAAATTTGCAGGCTGTGTAGTATCATTGAGTCAATACCCAATGTTGCAGGAAGAGCACAATTAGGTGGCAACTTTGATATGCATGCAAAATCGTGTAAATTCATTCCGAATGACCAAATTCTGTAAAGAAAAAAAAGTTAAATACATAATAAGTTTTTCGTATACAGATTTGGAAATAAAATTACGGAACATAGGATTTTTTAATACAGCTCAAATCCTTTAATGTGCAATTAACCAGTGTAAATTTCAATACAACGTCGCGATGTTTTATAATTAATTCATTTGTTCGACTGGAGTCTTCAATTCACGCCGCGATGCTGCCAGTGTAAGTGTAAAAACGGATCACACCTATTCGCATGTCATTCAACGAAAACGTACTTATTTATAAATGTAGATATGAAAATATTTTATAATTAAAAAAATGGTTATGTTTTATTGCCAAAACGGCTTGAAAAAAAAAGTTGATTTTTAAAATTAAAATAAAAAGGAATTTTAAAAATAAAATAATTATATTACACTCTTTTTAATTTGAAATTATAAACAATATTTGGAATAATAAATGTATTTAAGTATAAATTTTATAACTCAAATAATACCTAATGAACACAAACAAAATTGATGTTAATAAAACATTATTTGTTATCTGCACAAAACCGGACTTTCAGGAAAAATCGGTAGACGGAGCAACACTGTCGGCTGCCATATACACTGGCACGTCGACTACAAACCGCTGAGGAGAAGTAATCCAGTGGAACAAATAAATTAGTTATAAAACATCGCGACGTTATAAAGAAATTTACACTGGTTAATTGCAACGCAGAGAATTCTTAGTATTTGTAATTAAAAATCCTATGTTCCGGATTAAAAATTCCAAATGTGTATGTATATATAATTCTAAATTATTAGATTTTATTTGAAACCCTATTTTAATTCTTTGTGCTACGCCCAGGGACTTTCAGTTCATTTTATTTCCTGAGCATATGTTTTCCTCACTTGATGGCATTTAGTATAGTTCCATAGGTCGAAATAACCATTCCGAGTTATTCTTGGTCTTCCAGTGGAGTACAATTTTTATTTCTAAGAGTGACAGGTATTACTATTCTCTCCCTAGCTCTTCAAAATTTCCAAACAAATATGTGAGATCGGCCGTAATGCAACTAAATAATTTATACATCTGAGTACATGGGCTAACACAACGGCAAAATATCATTACAGTATGCTTAAATTATATAAAATAATTAAATTTATGGCAATCAAATTTACTTGAAGATGTGTATTTCTACAAATGTATTGTATAATCCAAATTAAATAAGATTGTCAAAGCAGATATTTTGTAGTTCGTAAACAATTGATGGTAAGCGGCTATATATTTATTTATTAGCATACAAATTCACTTCTTAATTATCATTTTGCCAAGAAAATTACAACCCATTAAAATTAGGTGGGCAGAAGTATTTAATGAGCGCAAAGTCGGGTAACATGGCATCATAACCAACGTGCAATACATTCTCTTGTTCTGATTCTTGTTTTTGTGTCTTGTCTTAGGTGTTTGTTCTTTCAAAGGAAAAACAAATAATGATAAAATCGGCTTAACGGGGATTACGTAGAAAAAATCAAAATATGTTTATAGAGGACTTCGCGGCATTGTGTGAAGATTTAACGAAAGTATCGGCTCGTACGCTTGTCCGAATAATTTAAGGTCACAAACCACGCCAAAAACATATTCATAAAAGACGTGCAAAATTTGTATTGGGCGATATTATAAAAGTATAATTTGTATAATTCGTAATGAAGAAAAAATTCATGGATTGTATTTTTTGGAACGAAAGTTCAATTTTAGCAAAAAAAAATGAGGGACTTTCAACAGGCTTAAAAGCACCTTCGAGCAAAGGAAGACGTCTCATTATTACGCATATAGGAAGTGACCTATAAGAACGCTTCACTCACCAACCCGCATGGAAAGCGTGGTGATTTATTTGCCATATCCCCTAAAACAATGTCAAGACTTAAAACTTCATTACCCCAGGTGAGTAGGATGAATCCAGAATCTCACACTGATTTATCAGTCTGTCCCAAGGATTCTGGGGGGGACAAAACCTTGACTCATAAATTATTTAAGATGAATGTCGCAACGTACAATGCTCGAACGCTACTGTCAGAAGCCAAGATCACTGAAATGGAGCTGGAGAAGGAAAAGATCAGCTGGGACGTAATTGGGCTCTGCGAGGTAAGAAGACATGGCGAACACCTACAGACATTAAAATCTGGCCATATATTCTACCACTTCAGTGAAGAGAACAAATTAGTGGGAGGTGTAGGTTTCCTCATAAATAAACAGCTGTACAGTAGAATCCATACAATACATGGTATATCCACGAGAGTAATATACGTCATTCTAAAGTTGAACGACAGATATAACATCAAAATAATACAGACTTATGCGCCAACCACAGACCATAGCGAAGAGGAAATAGACATTTTCTATGACGAAATAACACAAGCACTGAAAGAAAATCACACCCATTTTACAATCATATGTGGTGATATGAACGCAAAAATTGGCATGAAATCCGATCCATCAGAATTTGTACTTGGAAACTTCGGCAGCGATGGAAGAAATGAACGCGGACAAACTTTATTAAACTATCTCCTTCAGAACAAATTATATCAAATGAATAGCTTCTTTTACAAAAAACAACATAGAAGGTGGACATGTAGAAGCCCGGACGGGAGAACGCAAAATGAAATTGACTATATAATAACAGATAAAAAATTTATAGTTAAAGATGTCACTGTACTCAACAGCTTCACAACAGGAAGTGATCACAGAATGGTCCGCGTTACAATAGAAATTAACATCGATAAAGAGAGAAATAAACTAATAAGAAAGAAAAAATTGAAAGCATGGTCACAACCAAAAAATGAAACAGAGTTTGCAGATCAAATAACGGTACGTCTACAAAACAGGCCCCCCACAAATGATATAAATCAGCTAAATAAAGTAATTACTAATACCATAGCAGAAGCTCAAAGAAAATGTTGTACAGGTAGCAAGAGAGAGGAGAGAATCACTGCTAACACCAAACTTAAAATGGAAGAAAGAAGAGAAATGCTAAAAGATAAGAGTATAGAACAACAAAGCATAAATAAAATCAACAAAGAGGTCTCAAAAGCAATTAGAAAGGACATAAGGGCATATAAAAATGAGAAAATCTCGCAGACAATCGAGCACAACAAGAGCATGAAGATATTAAGAAGGAAATTGACGAACAGCAGAAAAGAAATCATCAGACTTAAGGGAAAGAATGGCAAACTAACGTCCAACAGAGACGAAATGCTAGAGATAGTAGAAGACTTCTATAAAACACTATACACAAATAAATTGGACTTAAACCCGACAGAACATACAGAACAAAAAATTATGAATCAAGATTCCGAAGATATTCCCGACATATCAACGGCTGAAATTTACCATGCTCTAAAGAAAATGAAAAAAAAAACAAAGCACCAGGAGAAGATTGAGTAGTGGCGGATGCGCTAAAAATCGGAGGCTCTGCTCTCATCAGGACAATCAAGCAGCTCTTCAATATATGCTTAGAAAACCAAGCAATACCAGCTGAATGGAATAATTCTATAACGCTCCTCATGCATAAGAAAGGAGATCAAACAGAACTCGAAAACTATAGGCCAATCAGTCTTCTAAGTCATCTGTATAAATTATTTGCTCGAATTATCACTGCCAGAATTGAGAACAAACTAGAAACATGCCAACCAAGAGAACAGGCAGGTTTCCGCCCTGGGTATGGTACAAATGACCATCTAACTTGTCTAAAGGCCCTAATTGAAAAAATTATAGAGTACAACTAGTTCTAGTATTTGTTGACTATAAAAAAGCCTTTGACACTATCGAGATGGTAGCTATCTTAAGAGCTTTGAGAGATTGTAGAATCGACTACCGATATACCAGCATTATTCAACATATATATGCAAATGCCACAACAGCAATAAACCTCCACACCCCTACTCAAAAAATAAAACTAAAAGGGGAGTTAGACAAGGAGACAACATGTCACCAAAACTATTCAATGGCGTAATGCAGCATGCATTCCAGATGTTAGAATGGGAAAACAGAGGTTTGAGTGTCGATGGCGAAAGGCTGAACCACCTACGATTTGCAGATGACATAGTTCTAATAACCGACGACCTAAAGGAGGCCAACGAATTGCTACAAGATTTACAACGAGTCTCCCAAAAAGTAGGGCTGGAAATAAACTTTGCGAAAACTAAAATGATGACCAACTTAGTACCTAGTGGACCATTGAAACTAGAAAACTGGCATATTGAAACGGTTGACAAATACATATATCTGGGCCACGAAATACAAATAAGTAGAGACAACCAAACATGCGAATTATCTAGAAGAATAGCTTTAGGATGGGCAGCCTATGGCAAGCTAAAAGACGTGTTTAAGGAAAACATCCCAATAAAGCTAAAAAGAAAAGCATTTAACCAGTGCGTACTTCCGGTGCTCACTTATGGAGCTGAAACACTCACATTGACTAAAGCATCAATAAAAAAGTTACAAGTAGCACAACGAAAAATGGAAAGATCTATGCTTGGCGTAACTTTGAGAGACCGAATACGAAATGATGAAATACGGCGAAGAACTGGAGTGGAAGACGTCATAAAACGGATTACGAAGTTGAAGTGGAAATGGTCAGGACACGTCGCAAGACAGAGAGACAACAGATGGACAAAGAAGATTTTAGAATGGCGGCCAAGGGCAGACAAGCGAAATCGTGGAAGACCACCTACCAGATGGACGGACGACATTAAAAGAATAGTGACAAACTGGATCGCAGCTGCACAGGACAGAGAAGAGTGGAGACATCTTGAGGAGGCCTATGTTCGACAGTGGACAAATTTGGCTGTGTGATGATGAGGAAGTGATTTAGGTTTCTTACAAGATGGTTTAAATGTGTTTACCTCAATCAAAACAGGCGATTATCATGAGGATATGAATTAGGATGTGAAAAAACATTTCAAAATGCTTTAATATACAGGGTGTTCCATTAAAAAAACACACACACAACTATGGTTCATTCCGTTTAATCTGACTGATAATGTATAATCGAAAATAATTTTAAATCGAAGACTCCTTTGATACACATCAGTTTTGTTTGAAACATTTTTTTTATATACTCCATAGTTTAGCTGTAATTAAACAAAGCCAGAGATTTGGCATAACCTGCATATAATTATTATATAGAATATTTGTGTACAAGTACATAAGCTTTTTTTATTTAATGACTTTAATGTTTTTATAAATAAAAGTGTATATTAATAAAAAAGACATACCTTTTTTCCTATTCGGATATCATCAATATCATCACCAGAATTATTCGAGAACAACAGATTAATATTTGTCATACTAGGCGAATAAAGATGTGGCGTTCTTGTAAACCGAAACGTCGCTGATAAACCCTTCCCGTTTATCCTATTGAGTAATTCTATCGGTTTTGTACTTAGAAATACTGGTTGAACAATTTGAATACTAGTATTCACATCTAATGGAGTTGAAGGGCTAAAGAAACCGCCTAGAGAAGGAGTCATAACTGGTGCTGGATTGTCAATATCGTCGAGGTCTAGGAGTAGATCCAAATTGGATCTCCCACTATTTGGTACAGATTCGGTGTTGGTATTATTAGTAGAATTGGGAGTCGGGTTTTTAGCAGAAGTTTCATCCTCTGAGCTAGATTCTTCGCTGGATGACTGTGATTCTTCAGAGGATCTTCCAGATCCCTTTCTAAATATATATAAAAAAATTAGCTAGAATTTAACAAGTACTTAGAATATAATAAAATACTAAGAATTCATCCTTCTCTGCTATCCAAACACAACGCAGATAGGGAGTTATGTCCTGACAGGTATACTGGTTAATATGAATTTGTCAGCTTAACAAAAGAAACAAAAACAGTTATTTAGATAGTAGTCAATGAATTTTCTCAATATAAGTGCATAAGAGTGTGTTCACATATACTATTCTGTAAGTACTCTTTAAAATTATATAAAACAGAGTCATTTCACAGGAACTTATTGTATTTATTATAAGTTGGCTTGATATAAAAACTCTAAACAAGTTTATTCGTTATCTGTAACGATATATAAAATTGCCTGTCAGGTCTAACTTGAAAATATGTTAAATCCAACTGACTACAGAAGCTCCCAAAAGGAAAACAATACTAAAACTTATTCTTCTGCTGTGATTGAACAACAATTTCCTACCAAAGATCAAGCTATTGTACTGCCAGAGTGTAAGTCATTTCATGAATTTATGGAGGGTCTATAGAAATTAATAACCAACAAATCCAAGCACGCAAACTAGTCACTTCAGCAGAAAGACTAATTCTGTCAAACGTTTGTCCCACATTTCGTATGCTTTACTAACCCTAGAAATTGAAAAATTGGGCCTTAAAACCAACCCATGTTATTCGAGTTAAGTGCCGGTTTGCCTCTATGCCTCAAAATAATACCTCTACTATGGAGCTGAATCATGGACATTAAACCGGAATACAATAAATCGACTTAACGCGTTTGAAATGTGGACATTTAGAAGATTGTTAAGGATTCCATGGGTAGATAGAGTCACGAATGCAGAAGTTTTAAAGAGAATAGGCAGCTCAAGGCAATTGTTCAGAGCAGCTGCCTCGAAGGTCAGAATAGCCATGATGATTAGGTCACGTTTATAGTTTTAGACGATGAATTTTTATCCCACCACCGCTTGCCTCAATACCTGAATCCATATTAAATAATAATGATAACACTAACTATAGGATTTTTTTGTCACACGATTCCTTGGTATGTTTTTCTTGTAAAAGGCAAGTCCATACTGCAGCAAATTGCAAAATAACTCAAGAATCATTTTCTGAAAATTCTAACCAAAACCCCCACTCCCCAACATCTTCGCAATCCACACCTCCCCAAATACTTCCAACTAACCCCTCAAAAACTCCAACCGCACAACCAATCATCAATATAGATACAACCCAGTCAGCAGAAAAGGGCTCAAAATGCAGTTTAGAAGAAATGGTCATACCTCCCCCAGCGCAAGACGCTGATCCAGAAAACCCAAGTCTAGACCCGTTTGTTAAACCAAATTATGAACCATCAAAAAAACCAAAAAAAAAGTAAGAAAAATACTCAAACTAACTCACATACTCATGGAATCTGCCAATGCATTCATCTCAGAGCAAAACTATCCATGTATCCGTGATTTTAATCAAATATCCGATCTATTTCAAAACGTTTATAGTGCACAGGATCCAGTCAGCGTCATAAAAAGCTACACTAACGATTTTGAAACTTAAGTGAAAATGCTATACCTCTATTTCAAACAAACGAAGAAGCTCTAACCTGGAAACATTTGATCTTATCTTGTCATAAGCGATTAAATCTTCGAAAAACTCTGGCCAATAAAGAATGGAGCGCGCATCGCCAAACACTTTTCATGTTATACAGAACATTAATCAGATCAAAATTAGAATGTGGATCTACTGTGTAGTCTACAGCCAGAAAGACAGTGCTAAAAAAAGTCTTCACAATCTCTCTTTACGTATAATATCTGGAGCTTTTTGCACAACACCAATCGAAAGTATTTATTGTGAAGTTGGTGAACCGTCCTTAGAAGAAAGAAGACTTTATTTAAGTGTAGCATACGCCGCAAAAATCAGGTCTAACTCAAAAAACCCTACTATTCAAAATTGTTTTAAGTACAGTTCCCAAATCTCTTCATAAATACGCTAAGAAGGGCCAAACCGTTCTACGCAAGGATTAGAAGCTACTTAAATCAATTAAACTACACGTTCCCACAATGGTTTCCCCCCAAATCGTCCTCAATTCCCCCATGGCAAATAAAGAACCCTCAGTACCTAACGCGCCTCATTTCTTTCGACAAACATTGAACAAAACCCACAGTTAATCAAATCCGCCTTCAATGATATTCTTTGGAACTTGAATTATACACATATATACACAGATGCATCTACATCAAATGAAGGTACTGGTGTTGCAGTCATAACCCCAACACCGGCAAATAAGTACTTTAGAGTACTGCATTTACTCTGCTGAACTATATGCTCTATACCAGGCCACCCTCGCTGTCAACGCATCCAATATTATCAATTGTATATTCTCACAGACTCTCTAAGTTCCGGACAGTCCCCCAATATGTCTCCCCAACTAATCCTTTGGTCATCAAGATAAAACAAGAAGTTTATACCGCTCAACTGAATGAAAAAAAATTGTTATATTCTTCAGGATACCATCCCATATTGGAATTCAAGGAAATGAAGAGGCAGACAACGCTACAAAAGAAGATGCAACTAGTGATAGTGCGGATTGTACTGAAACATTTACGAGTGCGGACGTGAAAAGGCGGTCAAATGTAAAGTGTGATATATGTGTGAAGAAAAGTGAAACTGCCATCGGCCAAGCTACGCGATAGAAAAAAATCGATAAAACCCTGGCCCACATTACCAACAAGTCGGAGAGACCACGTAATATTAACGCGACTTCGACTGGCTCATACGCGATTAACTAATAGCCATGTGTATTTTGTTAATAAAAAAAAACAACGCAGACGGAAAACGTACTTGTAGCATTTGTTTGGGACTTATTTTATACAATATAGGAATTTTAGATCAGTTTGGCAACAGTGGGTAGTTGCAACCTGCAAGACCAATGGACTCGCCCGAGTGGCAATGTACAAGGGGAGTCCGGTTGTAGAAAGAGAGATTTTTATGATGGCGGAAGTAACATAGATGTGTAAATTTGTTTTGGTTAATAAAAGTTGTAAATATCAGTTGTGATATTAATTATTGGCAAAGAAAACCAACGATAAGAAAAGTTAGACTTCTTATCGTTATCAGCATTTGATCGGCCATAATTCTAATATTCCAATAATAATTACTTAGAAGTTTCTTCTTCGGAAGATTCTTCTTCACTTGACTCTTCCTCATTCAACTCGTCGTCGCTTTCACTCGAAGAACTGGTACTTGAACCATAGTCACTACTATTGCCACCAGAACTAGCTTCAGATTCCCACATTCCCCACATTCCAGATTCAGAGTTGAATTGTTCTTTTCTTTTCTTGTCCTAAAAATATATCAAAATGCACGAATTATATACAGAAGGTAAATTTATTATCTTTTCGCTTACCGTACTTTTATGAACTTTACCCTCCTCTCCTGATAGTTGCTCTACGTTCCTAACGTCTCCTGTAGGCGGATTAGCAGGAAAAGGAGGCAAATCTTCATATCCATTTGCTCGTTGTTTAATGTAATGAGAAAGGGAGCCCAATTGTAACTCTTCATGACCTAAAAATTACACATCTGTCATAAAAGTATCCGACCTTGATTCATAACTTAGTAATGCTATATTCTTCGCCACCCAAATAATTAAATACTTCGAAGTAATAGCCAGCCTGATAGTGAGTCAAATATTGATAGTTCGCAGTTTGGTTTTCGGAAAGCACTTGGAACTAGAGAAGCAATTTTCGCTCTCCAGGTGCTTATACAGCGGTGTAGAGACGTTGATAAGGACGTGTATTTGTGCTTTGTAGATTTTAGAAAAGCATTTGACAATGTCAATCATGAACATTGGATAGGTATTCTGCGAAAGACAGGTATTGACGACAAGGACATTCGAATTGTGGCAAACCTATACTGGGGTCAAACAGCAAGAGCAAAAATTGGCAACGAACTCACTGAAAGCGTGCAGATCAAAAGAGGTGTCCGTCTGGGGTGTATATTATCCCCACTCCTATTCAATATGTATTCCGAGGAAATATTTAACAAATGTATGGAAAATGCAAATGAGGGCATAAAAATAAACGATGAGTTAACGAACAATATAAGATATGCCGACAACACGGTGATCCTTGCCACTACTATAGACGAATTATAACAAGTAATGGAAAGACTTTATTCAGTTAGTGAGGAATACGGCCTGAGCCTCAAATTCAAGAAGACAAAGTGGATGCTGATAAGGAAAAAGCAACAACCTGCTC